>PISX010007431.1:0-89137 GCA_004024625.1 Mellivora capensis
TACACTCTCTAGGTTCTAACATAGAATCTATTCATTTGTATTTTCAAAAAGCCCTATAAGTGATTTAGCATATATTTCCAAAAAGGAATTATTGTCTTATCCATTCATGGGCAGCAAGGCCTACTTCTACCTAAAGTTGACCCTGGAGCTATTTCTAAAGTTGCATTGTGTGATCTGGGTTTTGAAGCCTGGGTAGAATTTGGATATGCTAAGCGAAAAACAGGGATATTTATGGTTAAACATTAAATAATTTCAAGAATGAAAGCAAAAAGCATAGAGAGTGACCAGAGAATGATGTATATGGCTGGAAAGTAAGGGTTATAGGATGGTTGTTAGGAATAAAGCTTTAATATAGCAAGCACTGGGAATTTCTAAAGAAGTTTGAGTTTAAAAAGTTGATTTGGACTGTTGGATTAAGGATTTGGCTTTTTGGCAACGTGATACCATAAAGGTATTTTGAGCAGAGAAGTGACCTCATGGGAAAATAGTTAAGGACATGAGCAAGGATAAATGTAAACAAAAGCTAATTAGGATACCAACTACTGCTGTGGTGTTATAAAGACTTGTACTAAGGTGGCAGCATCGGAATGCAAAAAAAGATTATAGCATTTTAAAGGAAGAATCTCCCCATCTGGGTGTCTGACTGGACTTTGGAAGAAAGAGAGAATTCATTCCTGAATGAATGGAATTTAATGGTGCCATTTCTAAAACTAGATCATTGATTTAGAGGGAACTGGCTTGGTGCAGTGGAGAGAAAAATCCGTGTTTTCTTAAGATACTTAAGATAATGGAGAAACAGTCAAGCAGAGATACCTGGGAGGCAGTTGAATATGTAGGAGTGGTAGTCCAAGACCATAAAAAGAGGTGAAGGAAGAGGTTTTGGAGGCTTTTTTTATGGAGGCAATAGTTGAAGTCTTGAGAATGGAATTTGAAGTGAGGGCCTCCTGGGTGGCTCAGTTGGTTAAGCCTCCAACACCTGGTTTCAGCTCAGGTCATGATCTCAGTGTTGTGGGATCGAGCCCAGCCCAGCAAGGGGCTTCCTGCTTAGCATAGGGTCTACTTGTCCCTCTCCTTTTTCTCTTCCCCTCACTTACTTACTCATGTGTGTTCTTTCTTTCTTAAATAAATAAAATCTTAAAAAAAAAAAACCATAAAAGCGGATGTATGGAATTTGAAGGGAACAGGATATAGTCTACCTATAGAGACAAGAATCACTTTAGGAGGTGGTAGGAGGAAGGAAGAGAAAGAAGTGACTGAAGAAGGGAAAGGAGTTGAAAAGTAGAACCTGAGGAAAGCAAGCATTTCAGGAGACATAGAGCGATCGACTCTATCAAAATACTATAGAGAAATCATTAAGCAAGGAATGTCAGGAGTAGGTTCCTCCACCACATAACAAAAATGGTATTATTACGAGGTCATTCTGAGGATTAAATGAAATCATATATATTAAGCAGTTAGCATGAGGCCAGGCACAAGAAAAACACTTGGCCAACAATATTTGCTGTTGTAAATAGTATAATTACTAATCATCTCCCAACTATGATGAGTGCTTTTCTAGTTACTCATTTGAGTATTCTGTGACTCTCACAGAGAGTTGTAAGAGAAAGTTGTAAACAGGTAAATACTATTTTATGGTATTGGTTCTATGAGAAAGATGCATACACAGTAGAAAGAGGCTCTAAGAGGGAAAAGTGAACACCTTATGAGTCCTTTGTCAGATGCAAATGATTAGATTAGCCTTATACATTAGATTTCACTCTCGGACTTGTAAAATTTGCTGAACTAGTTCATGGAGTTTTGAATCTGTGTAATTATTATGTTCCTTGTTCAAACTTGGGAGAACAAACTCTTGGGAAGGAACAGCCAAGATTTAGGATCTTTTATCTCTCCTTTGTGCACAGACCTCTTGTGTACTTTCTCTACCATAGACAAATCAGAATGGCTTTGTACAATGGACAGTTTTGGAGCCTGAACAATGGTTGATCTTTAGACCCAATTTAAACGCGGAAAACAGATAATTTATTTATAGCATGTCAAAAATAGGATTTGGCTGAATCCAACTGCTTTCCTAGCACTACTTTTTGTTCTTCGAGGAATGGATCACTTTACCCTTGGCTGAATCAGGTTTTTTCAAACTATTCTACTCAAAAAATGGTACTCTGACCAACAGCATGGGCATCACACTTGGATATTTCTTACAGAATCTCAAGCCCGACTCCACATCTCCTGGATCAGAATATGCATTTTGGCAGAACTTCAGGAAAACTCTCTGTAGGTTGAGAGGAATTGGCTAGAATACTATCTGAGGGCCAAGGAACTTGAGCACATTTCCCTTATTGCTTCATTGTACTATTGGGTGATGTCAGGGCATCATGAAGGAATCTTGGGTTATGGTCTACCTCATAGTTCATGCAGGGGAGACTATCATTAGAACAAGGTACCACTGCTTATCTGAGTTACTTGATATTGATTAGCACAAATGAGTATTTCTGATTGCAATAGACTAGATGTTTATATCCCCCCCATTCATATGTTGAAATCTTAAACCCCAACATGATGGTATTAGCAGATGGGGTTGTTGGAAGGTATCAAGCAGAGCCCTTGAGAATGGGATTAGTGCTTATATTATAAAAGACACTTAACAGAATGCTCTTGCCCCTTCTGCCCTGGGAGGTTGCAGCAAAAAGATGATGATCTAGGAAGCAGCTTTCACCAGACACAGGATCTGCCTGCACCTTGATCTTGGACTTCAGACTTCAGAACTATGAAAAGTAAATTGTTATTGTTTATAAGATACCCAGTCTATGGTATTTCTGCTATAGAAGCCCTAATAGTCCCATTCATGTTAGGGGTAGAACTGATTATTTTGCCACTGGAAATTGCTTCTAGACTCATAAGTAAATAAAACTTCCCGAAATTGTAAATATTGGCAAAGAGCTTCATTGATGGTTTATATAAACTTTGCTGTCACTTGTGAACTGTGTGACTTCAGGCATTTTTTAACCTTTCGAACCTTAAGTGTTCTCATTCACAGAATGTGAATAATTATTGTACCTCTACCTTAGGGCTGAGGGGAAATTAAATGAATTAGGATATATAAAGTAGTTATCATAGTGTCTAAGACCTAGTAAGGCTCAATAAATACTTACCTATTATTTAGATAATTATTCCATTGTAATTGAGTATCTATTATCTAATCTCATATAAGGATACTGAAATAATAGATTTCCAAATACTCTGAATGGAATTCAGGAATTTTAATTTGTGAGCTCAACAAATACCATGATATTAGAAATCTAGGTGGCACTTAAGGAATCTGCTTTCTTAGTTTCCATGCTTTGACCAGTAAAACCATTTATTTCTTTTGTCCCTGCTACATTGGAGACAAAATTCTTGCCTCTTTCTCAAGGCAACGCTACCGTTTCACCATCCCCGCACTGTGCAAGTGCCTTTCACAGCTGCAGAAACAGGTTTGATCAGATGAACACAGCGGCATACAAACACATGTTTACACTCCTTTGCCACAATTCATCTTACTTTACATTTCCTAGGAATACATTTTAGGATGGAAATGTCTTTATTCCATTTATATTTACTCAATTATTTGGCTTATTTTCTGTCTTTACAACCTAATTAAACTCAGCACATCAACTTAGCGGAAGGCTTGACAGCTGTAGAAACTTGGTTTATCAGCGTTGAGAGAAAAAGGACAAGCTGGTAGATTGTCTTCCCATTTTGTGACTGTATGCAATTGAGTATGAGTATGAATGGTATTCTGGTCCCTAATATTAAATTCTGATACTAAGCCACCATCGTCAAAATGATATAAATGACTGTAACCTTTCATATTTTCCAGGAGGACACAGTGATTGCTTCTAATGGAATGCCAATTCATTCTCTTATTCAGAATATTTAATTCTGAACTATTGGCCTATTACCCAGCAGCTGTCATTTCTGATGTCTTTTGACTGCCTTGATGAAACTGGAAGAAACTCTTAATTTCCTTAATCTAAATTTTTTTTTATATTCCAGAAACCATGAAAGAAATCCTTCGTTCATATATTCTCCTTAAATTGTAGAACCTTAGAGCCTTTTAATGTCATTGACTCTACTGTTATTCTTCATCTACCACGCTCGTATGTCTATTCTCCAGACCCTTGGAAAGCTCTGACAGGAGACGCTCTCCCTCATCAGTGGATGCTTTCACATAGATTCCCCACCCGTCGTCATCACCACGGCTCAGGTTCACTTATTAAAAATAAGGATTGCCTTTAGTTAACTCTATCTCCCAGCAGTAGTGACTGCATTCCTCCCAGGTGCAAAACAGGTGATATTGTAGATGTGGCTTGCCCCACATGGCTGAGTCAGTGGTAATGATTAAAAATTCAAAAGACTATCAAAGACCCACGTTATCATTCCCTTACAGGGAACTTTAAAAGCATGTTGTCTCAATTGTTTGTTCTGGTGCTTGTATCGGTTCCATTTTTAAGCTCTCAATGTGATACCTCTTCACGGGTTCATAGGAAAAAGTGATCAGAGAAAATGTTTTACTACTGACTCATTGTATGTACCAGTTGGAATTTCACTTTATATTCCATTTCCAAAATGGGATAAAAATACATGGGATAAGCTCCTAAGTCAGGTAAGTCTTCACATCCTAAATAGCTCCTCTCTGAAGCCTCTCCAGATTCCGTTTGCCCTCTGGGCGGATGTGAACATACTTCTTTATTCCCAGCGGTGCTGTGTATCCTGCTTTATAGGCCCAGTGTCTATAAACAACACAGCTGTTGAACACGAGAGCGTAGTGCTTAACAGCTCGGGCTTTGGAGTTACTGTCCTGAATTCAGATTCCAGCTTTGCCATTTTCCAGCTCCGTAGACTCACACGGGTAACTGAGCCTCTTTGACCCAGAGTTTCTTTATCTGTAAAATATGGATGATAATAATGCATGTCTCATCGGCTTGTTGTGAAGATTAAATAAAATGTAATTAGCAAGTTGGTATGAAGTACCAAGTGTAATACTAACCTTACATAGGTATGAAGTAGTTGTTTTCACTACTTTTTAGCCTACATGTCTGACTCAGTACACTGTAGACTTTTAGATGACAAGACTTCGTTTGTATTTCATTTTTGTGTCTCTGAAAGTAGTAGAGGGCTCTGCATTTAGAGGTTTAATGAATAGTGAATCAATTAATGCATGAATGAACAAATAATAATTTCCAGTCTATAATTTGTCAAAGAAAAATTTCCAGATAGATTTCCCCCCACTTAGGGAGTTTTCTCTAAAATGGTCCTAGCGCTAACATGGTGGGAGCCAAAGCTAGATCTGCCGGGCGGCTGGGACGTGAACTCCTTGGCAGTGTCTCTGGAGAGCAACATAGATCTGTCATGTTCACCTTCATTCATTGGCTTACGCTTTAACTCATTTTTTTTTTTCCCCATATAGTGACCCACATGCTCAATTTTCTAATGCTCATTGTAATTTTAAGTTTTCTTCTTTTTTGTAAGAAAAGCAACAAAACTATGGCAAATGTTGAGACAAACCCACATTTTCTCCCCTCTTTAGCTCAGAACCTCCATTATTCTGCATAGAAACGGGCTGCAGCTGTTGTACGGTGCAGCAGATCTGAAATACGACATTTACTTATCTGTGGCAGAAGTTATCCTTCGCCCAGTTTCATTTCTTTATGCCTCACTGCCTGTTTGTGAACTAGCCACTGTCCTTGAGGGTTCACACCTCCACGCCTGCTCACACCATGAACCCTGATTATACCTCTTCCTTCCATGGTTTCCAGATTATTCAGATAGAGTCATATTTCTATACCAATCATGTGTAAGGGTATTATTTTACATTTTTAACGGATAATGAAAGGGAACTGAGGCAAAGCAATAGACAGGTAAGATAACTAGGTTGGACTGGTCACTGATCAGACCATCAAGGTTTTACAGGTACTTGCCTATCAAAGAGCCTAGGGGAGCAATAGGAAGAATGGAGAGTGACAGCCTTGGCTGAATCCTGTACCCCCACGGAATATGAAATTATGACACATGGGATCGTTAGAAAGTACCTTTTCTTTGGTGGTCATAAGCATATTGCTATAAGAAGTAAGTGTTTTAGTTTTCAAGATGGCAATTTATGACTTCGCATAGCCTGTTCCTGAGGTGGGTTTCTGGCCAGCTGGATAGTGATAGAAATACAGGTGTTACTCAAAGAATGCCTGTGGCAGTTCCGGGAAGAGATTCTTTAGACCATCAGACTATGCTACCCCAGGACTATTACCAACTACCCACCACCTAAGAGCAGAAGGTGAGGTAGGCATTCTTATTCCCTGCACTGTTGATTTGCTTCCTCGTACACCACTACTCATCTTTTCTTCCCTTTGGTTTGATTGATAGGCTCAGCTGTGGAGCTCTACCCTGGTTCATTCCAGCTCCGCTGCATAAAAATAAATAAATAAATAAGCTAATAGAAATGGATATCTAAGGCTTCTAGCTCTGAATGCAGAATAGGTCGAAAAATGATAACTTAATTGCTTAATGCATTTACAGATTTGATTACCTGTCATTAAATAGTTAGCACAACTTTTATTCATTAAGTCTTGTATCAATTCAATCAGAGAGAATGAATGAATATCAGCTAGAACTGGGTCACATGCTGATTTTACCACTTCCTGGCTTTGAGGATATTGGGTCTGGTTATTAACCTCATTGAATGTCAGTTTGACTTTTAAAGTTTGAGCGATAATAACTAACATCAGGTTGTTAAAGAATTAAATGTGGTACCATATATAAAACTTCCAGAGTGGGGGCTGACATGTAGGAGGTGCTCAAGGGTCGGTAGCTGAAAAGGATGTTTCTAACCTTTTTTTTGATACTGGATGGGGTAACCATTTTCAATACAGGAAGTGTTTGTATTTGTAGACTCTTAATAGTAGCATTTTGAAATTCTATTGTAGAATTTTAAGAATTTGAGGTGTTGGATTTAACTTCTTCTTACTGTGTTAGAAAAAAGATTAAAAAGAAAAAAGTAGATTGGTTTCATTTTAATAGATCTATTAATAGGAAAGCAAGCACAGAGATTTCTTTGGAATGCAAAAAACTAGGAAATTCATAAGCAAATGCTTATAAAAAGAAGGCATGTTTTTCCTCCATAAGAAGATAGTTTAGAGGTTTTAAACTAGTTAAGCGTCTTACCTTTAGGGAAAATTGGAAATATTATCTTACTCTTATAAAATCAGTCAAGAATTGTGGACTGACTTTCCAAGATTGTTGCATTTGTGGGACAGAGAATTTTGCCCTTAAAAGTCTCACTCTGAGGACTTTGGCTAGGTACAAGTGGAAAGCTGTGTTTTTCATTATACAGTTGCTATGATATTTTTGGAAGTATCCAGTTCCTTTCTAATATGTCAATTCTGTGAGTCTGTATCTCTTGTAAGTCCTCTTGTAAGGACTAACTGTTCTTTTCAAGCTACTGTTTGTTTTTCTCAAAGCAGGATTTGCTTCCGTAGGAGGCAAGGTCCTTCACGTGGAATAGTGCAACCTGTACATGGGTTATTACAATAGGACAGACATTTGTACTTACACAGTTTCTGGTAAGACAGATCCAGTATCTGGATCTCTAGATCTTAGCTGTGTTCAACCAGTTTCAGGATTCTTCTGATTGGATTTTGCTGGAGGTTTGGAGAATGAGGGCTTTCTTTTAACTTGGTCCAGGTCCTTTGCAGGCCAGGCCTAACTTGTCCAGGTAAGGACAGGTACTGGACATGTGAAGGAGAATTATGTTCTGCCGTGTTTGAGAAACTCAGTAACATCTCGGCAGAGCCAAGCCTTCTGAGAGAATGCCAGCAGTAACGCTCTGTTACTCCTTCATGGAATTCTCCTTCACATGTCCTGGGATTCTGGGCACACAGGCAAGAGTAGTTCAAAAATCTGGAGTATCCTCCTGAAGAAGGAAGACTTCCTAGGAATAAGCTGTAAGACATGTCCTATGAGACCTCAGAAAACTAACTGGTGGAAGCTGTGGCATTTCCAAGAATCAATTAGATACTGAATGATCTCTTCTAGGAGAGTGCGTTCCCCACCAATGGAAGTATTGGAGAAAAAGGAAAGGCAAGCACTTCAGTGTTACTGAAGGAATTCATATTAGAGGATACATGTTGACCTTATTAAGTACTAAGTTCTCTCTGCCTTAGAGATTCAGTGACTGTTCAAATTAGATCCACTTTTTTAAAAAACACATTTCCATTGGAAAGTTCTTCTCTGATGTGCCAATCCAGTTTTTCCTCTTTGGAATTCATGACAAATGATGGAAATCCAGAGCATATAGAGGTGATGGCTAATTAACATATTCCGCTCAGAGAAATATCGCCAGATTACTTTTTAAAATGATGAAAACTCTGTTGGAGGTTTTATTTATTTTAGCAGCACTCTGATTTCTTCTACTTTGTTGGTGAAGAAGAGAGAGAGAGAGAGAGAGAGAGAGAGAAAGCAGGGGATAAGGGAGAGCATATTCAGTTTCCCGTAAAAAGAAAGAAAAAACATAAATTGAATTTTTTAAAAAGTAAACATAGCTCTGTGGCCAGGCCATTACGGTCATTTATCAAGCTCCTCTTCCCTTACATGACTCTCTGCTGATTCTGAAGCATCTCCCTCAAGAATGTCATCACACAGCGGCTAGAAATCCTGATACGTCGCTGTCTTACCATGCTTTCTCCCTTGTATTCCAGCTTGGAGAGTTTGCAGAGCTCTGGTTAATTAATGCTGAACCTTTTAGGGTATCTATGAATCTTGGCAGGGGCGGTAGGGGACTAGAATTTAATTAAAGGCACAAGCTATGCCGGGATTTTGGAGTCTCATATTCCAGGAGGGAACCTGACACTGTGTGGAGGCTGCGGGTGGGAGGTAAGCAGGGTGGCAGTGTGCGAGGACTGCAGGAAGATGAAATCAAAAGGCCTAAACCAGGAAGAAGAAACACAGAGATTGGCCCCATCCTTTTTTGTCAAAGGCAGGGTCTGGAGAAGATGTGTGTGCGGAGCATATGCACACTGGCTTGAAGGTAGCAGCCCTTTCCCCTGATAGGAATTTGATCATGGCAGCAACAAAACCTAAACAGAGAATAATTAAAGAGCAAGGGGGTAGCTAATGAAATGAAAATAACTTTAAAAGGATGAAAAGGAATTGTTGTTAACACACCATGTGGTTAACCTCTGAACCTAGCTGCTGTGGAAACATAATAACAGAGTCAGCTCCTGCAATGCAAATAAGCCCATTCCTGGGCAGAAATAGGCTCTTTGGAGAATAACTTTTCTGTCCACAGGGGCGTGATTTAACTTGCTGGAAGGGTAATTTGACAAATGGCGCCATTGTGGAGTAAGGGAATGCTGCTGGTTTCTATTAGAAGGGCCTATGCTACAAAAGCAAGAGGAAAAACATTCTTGCAGTTTCCCCCCCTTAACATAAGGACAACTCTGAGCCCGTTCATTTTTGAGAGTTCTATAACCGGAAAGAAAGCTCCAAGTTTTGGGTAACACATGACTTAGAGCCAAATGAGCCTAGTTCAGAAAACATTTCTCTAAGGGGGCATATGGATTGGCTTAGCCCACACTGGGTTTTAGGATCTTGACTGTTCTTGTCATTTTCATCCACCTGGTTCAAGTTAAAAATAAAAAGAATTCTGGGGTGCCTGGGTGGCTCAGTTGGTTAAGATTTGACTCTTGATTTCGGCTCAACTCACGAGCCCAGGGTCCTGAGATCGAGCCCTGAGTCAGGCTCCATGATGAATATGGAGCCTGCTTAAGATTCTCTCTCAGCCTCTCCTGCCCATCCCCCATGCTCACGCGCTCTCTCCCTATTAAAAAAAAAAAAAAAAAAAAAAAAAAAAGAGTTTCTTCTACTTGGAAATTGGGTTAGTTGGGATCATGATATTGGGATTTGATGGACATTTCCACACCAAATTACACTTACCATAGTGTGTAGCTGATACTAATTGATTTCCCTTCACCAAGGAAACTGATAAGCGTCTTCGCCCAGGTTGGGCTGAGGGAGTTTTCGAAGTTCTGACTGTGTTGGGATTCCTCTTCCCGTATCTCCTTCTTTTATGTGCCATTCACTGATCCTCATCTCAGCCCCGGGCCATTTTGCAGGAAAATATTCCTTCCATAAATAAAAAGTTTAGACCAGAATCTCCATCTCTCTGGAGGCAATTATTGCTCAGTGTTCAAGCCTCATGTTCAAAGTTCTTAATATTGATATCTCTTGCTATTGTGATTCTTAATATACCCTTGCATAGAAGTGTTTAGATCTGGAGATGCTTCAATTTGAAGAGAGCCCCTCTCTTTTGGTACGTGCTCTGCACTATAACTCTGCTTGAGCTGCTCTAGATGGCAGAGATGGGAGAGGATTTTTACACCGCCCCAGCTGTTGCCAAGGGAAGAAGAACCTTTGTAGGACGTTCTTCCAAGAGGCGCCTTTAGTGTGTTGAAATCATCCATTCGCTCGGGTATTTATCTCCTGAATGCCTCCTGTGTTTAGGAAGGGCTCTAAAGGGAACAGGTGGGAGCAGGTCCTTGTTTCCATGTATGTCATTTGCTAATGAGAGGAGGCAGATGACACCCAAATCCCTAATTCACAAATCAGTTGCCCATAGCAATGAATGCCGCATGCAAAGGGACTGAACAAGGGCAGGAGGTTCCTTGGGGATAGTATGGCTGGAGACAACCCCTGAAAGGGGGAGACCCCCTCCCTGAAATCTGAGAGATGAGAAGGAGCCAGTGATAACAGACGTAGAAGAAGGGAATTCCGGGTAGGGAGCAGAAGGCTCCAAAGATAGAAGCCCGAGAGCCAGAGTGGCTGGAACCGAGGGAGGAGGGGAATTCTAGGAGGCAAGCAGGGGCCGGCTCCTGAAGTAAGTGCTCGTTCACTGACAGTGATCATTGCCAGTCTCATCCACTTTTTACAAAATTCCCCTTTGTAATAAAAAACCAAACTTATGTCTATTTTTTCCTATTTTTGCCCAAGACCATTATTAACTAATAATAACAAAAATAAATATTAAGTCCATTGCATATTCTCATCACATTGGGTATTTTACGTATATCATCTCATTTAATCCTCCTGTGACTGCTAAGAAGTAGTGATGGAACCATTTCTTCATTAGAGAAATGAACCGGTGTCCCAAGATTGAGGCATCGCTAGTCAGTTGCATTGGCTTGTTTCCAAAGGGTGAGATTTACTTTTAAACTTAATAGCTTTTCCGGCATTGCCATTGTGTTCTCGCTATGTGCCAGGCACACTATATTTTATACATATTACCTCAATATAGAAACTAATCCTATGGAGTGGATATTATTCGTATTTGCAAGTAGGAAAGCTGAGAAATAGAACATTGAAAGGATTTGCTTGAGGCCAAACTTCAGTAATTGGCAGTGTTGGGATTCAGAGCTAAGTCCTTGTCAGTCTAATCACTATCCTAGTAAACATTCTATTGAACTATGTCCTGCCTGATGTCATCCGGGCATCACTTAGGAAACATAGGTCCAGGTTGCAGGAAGGCTAACTCGATAAAGATGGGTTGTTGGGATAGAATTTAAAACGCACGTCATTTTATATAATATTTTTATATTATATTTGTATTTGTATTATATATATAATATACATATTATATATAATATATATTAATAATATAATTATAATATATATATAATATACATATTATATATAATATATATTAATAATATAATTATAATATATATATTATATTATAATTTCGGTGCTCCCATGGGCAAAATCTTACCCATTTCTGTTCTTCTCTATCAAATACAGAATTTTCTATGAGCTGTTTCTTGATTAGTCCGAATCCAATACAAACTCAGCATCAGTTAAGCCCCATGGCACTTGTCACTCTGCCTTGGTTCTGGTTATGTTTGTAAGTGCTTCATTCTTTCCACTTAGGTCCTATATGTATATTCACTCCCCGACAAATAGGGCTGTATCTCTCTCCTCCGTGCCTCGTCTGTACATCTAGCTGCTTAACGTGTCACTAGAGTAGGTGATCAGTAAATATTTCTCTAAGTAGCCGATAAGTCAGGAAGGGTGGGAAGTATCCTGTCCCTGTTATCCTATTTCTTAGACTCAAGCATTGGAAAGGCTTTGTTTGGAAAGCCACCAAGGAATATTTTTAGTGATACAGATAACGAGACTGTCTTCTGAGATGGGAGAAAACATCAGTACAAGGTGAATGGCCACAGAACTGTACTGTTTTTTGCCAGCTGATGTCTGTGCCTCTTGTCCCTGTGGAAAGAGAGAACCAAAAGTTTTCTCTCATTCTTAGGGGGGTCTGACCGGCTGTGTTTTTAACCTCTGTGAATGGAGTTTTGGCCCTGCAGCTCTAGGATTTACCTGGGCCAGACGAGGCCTCTCCAGGATGGGATATGCCCCAGGAAGCTTTGCCATTGGAACCTCTGAGTACCTCAAACTCTATCCAGTGTCACCTGATCTATCACTCAGCCTTATATACAAAACCCAATCAAATTACAAAAAAAGAAAAAGAAAAAAAAGATCTTAGGCTGCCCCTGCTACTTTTTGGCATGACCAAAGAACATTATTCCATGGGGCATGTGCTCTTTAGAAGGAATGATTTTTCTTCAGAAAAATCTGTGGTTGGGGGAAGACACAAGGTAAAACAGGAAAACATTCTCTTCGATCTAGAGAATAAACAGAAAACAAAGTGGTTAACCATAGCAATCTTACTGGCTAACTCACGATTACGTATGGTATCTATCCCCCATTGTCTATGACTGAGTAATAGGGAAAGGCAGATGTTAGGATATATTAGAGAGAGAACAGTTTATAGCTGTAACCTCTCCTGCTTTACATTTGACAGGTTACACATTGAAAAAGCCTCATACAGATTCTAGGGTTGGCTTCGATCCAAGTGAAAATACTAGCCTGAAAACTCATTACTGCTTTTAATTTTTACCAAACCTTTTTGGTTTTTGAAACTATGTTGCTTTGGGGGGAACATGTGATAGGAAAATAGGCCAGTTTCTGCAAAGCAAGTAATTTGAAACTCACAAAAATGTTGTGAAGTTGATTTAATTGTGCCCATTGTACAATTAAAGGAATGGAGGCTCAGTGTCTTTAAGGAAAATGTCTGTGGCCATTCCACCAGTGAGCCAGGGGCGGGGGAGGGAGTCTATCGGCCTCCAAGAGCCAAGTTCTTTCCTTTTTCTTCACTGTCTAAACATCTCTCAAGCCCAGCCAACCTCAACAACACTGGTCTCATATTAAACAAAAGAAAAGTCATTTAAAAAAAAGAAATACGGGAGCTTGGGTAACTCAGTGGGCTAAGCATCTTCCTTCAGCTCAGGTTATGATCCTGGAGTTCTGGAATCTAGCCCTGTGTTCGGCTCCCTGCTCAGCAGGGAGTCTGTTTCTCCCTCTTCCTCTGCTCCTCCCCTGTTCCTGCTTGCTTGCTCTCTCTTGGTCACTCTCTCTTTCTCAAATAAATAAATAAATAAAATCTTTAAAAAACACACAAAATAAGCAAAAGCACTAGCTAAGTCAGAGGATCTTGATCAAGCTTTGATGGTGGGGATATCAAAGTTTAGCTCTCACCTAAATCCTTAGATAAGGAAGGCAAGAGAAATTGATCCAAAGCTAATCATCCAGGAACCTTGGTTGGGATGGAGGTTCACCACATGTATCCGTTTCCTTGGGATAGTATAACAAAGTATCATAAACCAAATGGCTTAAAACAATAGAAATGTATTGTTTCGTAGTTTTAGAAGTTAGAAGTCCAAAATCAAGGCAGGGCGTGTTTCTTCTGAAGGTTCCATGTAGAATCCTTCCTTTCCTCTTCCTGATTTCTGGTGATGCTTGTCAGTCATTAGCATGTGTTGGCTTGTGACTACATCACTCCAAACTCTGCACGTCAATGCATGGCACTTTTTTGTGTCTCTGTCTCTCTTTGTATGGCGTTTCCCTCTTCATGGAAGGACACTAGTCATACTGGTTTAAGCTGTATCCTAATGACCTCACCTTAATTTGATTACATCTCAGAGACCCTATTTCCAAATAAGGTTGTATTCACAGGTACCAGGGATAAAGGCTTCAACGTTTCTTTTGAGCAGATATAATTCAACACATAACACCAAGTTGTAAATGTGCTTCAGAATTTCTCTGCGCTGATGTCCATGGTCACCAAATGTATCACTGCTAATATGCTGAGGTGTGGGAGGAAATCGAGTGATTTAATCTCTTTGACAGGCAGCCCTAGGATTCTCTTCTCCTGTCACACCACACTTTGCTGTCATTGTCACTTCCCCATCAGTTGCAATAATTTTCGTGTCATGCAGAGTACGTGGGTTGGCCTCTGATGAAGTGAAGCCTAAATCCTTGGGGCTCTAACCCAGGGCAGAAAGGCAGAGACCCAAATGCCTTCTCTCAGATTATCATCTGTTCGTATATCGAGAGAGCAGATACATAATGGATATGGTACTTGATCTAGAAATCAAAGTGAATAGTCCCTAAGGGAAACGTTAATTCTGTTCAGCTCTTGGTAAGTGAAAACACCAGGGAGCACCGCCTCCACAGTGTGCTCTGACCATCGGTGCAGAGGGAGACCCAAGGAGCTCACAGAGCAGATACAACCACACCCCAGGGGCCTGGACTCCTCCACCAAAGAGACAGAGATGGCGTGTTTAGCAAAGGCATTTGAGGACCTCTGGTTTGTCCCATCCATTTCACTGCTCTGAAAGGTTAAATGATTTGACTAAATACCTTATTGCCAGGTGGATGACTAGGAAAGTGAGCGTAAGTCCGACCATCGAGCCGGCTGGTGCCCCTTTAAGTGACAAAGCAATGAGTTTTTTGTTTTCATACAAGCAGTGGATGGTGGATGGTGTACAAGTCATGACCGTGCAGGCAGTAAGAGTGTAGCTAGACAGTCTGGATTTTGATCCTGGTTCCTTCACTTAGATGCTGTGTGATTTGGGACAAGTTCCATCGTGTGTAAAATGGCAATACCGATGATACCATCTACCTCACAGAGCTGATGGGAGGGTCAAATTCAGATGTGTTTGAAAGCACTTAGAACAATGCCTCATACATGGCAAGTGTTAAGGAAGGGTTGGTATTGGGATTATTATTATTATTATTATTATTGTCCCTTACTTCATAGTCAAAGTGTCCCGAACATAGTATCTTCAGAGATCGGAGCCCCACTGCCTTGTGAAGACGCATTCATGTCCCCAAAGCCGTGGTGTGTTTGGGGTGGCAGGAGTGATGGTGGAGTCAGGGCATCGGGGGGTGGGCATGGGCTGAGTGCACAGTCACCAGATAGTGAAGCAGAAAGGGAATCTCACGGAAGGCACCCCCCAGAGAAATGGAGAGCATTCCTGGGCCTGCTAGCAAACAAGTGGGAGATCCGAAAAGTAAGGCTGACATTTGTCAGCTCTTTCTGGTCTGATTCGAACCTCTGACCTCAGAGCTAACTTACAAGGGTGCTTTTGTTGTAATGACGATGCTCTGAGGAGCTGGTGGGAAATACAGGAAACGGACTTGCAGGCCCTCCACCATATATCTGCTGGTGTTTTTCCATTCTTTTCTCTGTGTCAAGTGCCTTGGCTTGTACTGTGGGTGTATTCACCTCTGGATACATGTCTCTCACTCTCCTCCTTTGTAGTCAGTGGCTTTTCGCGTGCTGTAAGCCTGCAACACAGATCACCGTGCTTGTTAGACTCTGTGTAAATCACACCCCATGCTGCACCACTCTGCTTTTTGTTTACATCAACCGGGTGGTCTTTAAGCAGATGAAAAATTTGAACAGGAGTTATGAAATTCAGATTCAAGTTCTGGTTCTTTTCCTAGTTGTTTCATGGTCTGATTCAGGCCTCTTGATACCTTAAGATAGAACAAAAATCCTACTTTCCAGCTGTAGAAACTGAGACTCAGAAAGATATCTCGCTAGGAAAGAGAATAGGAATTCAAAATCCGCGTCTGTCCAACTCAGTACCCATGTTCTTTCTGCTTCATGGCACTCTTATAAAAGTCTTAAAAATGATTGAAGATACAGATATTTGCAACATAGGGATATGGATGTATTTTCCTTAATTAATCTTGAGACAAAAACTTACTGGCATCCCTACCCATTTTTTCATGCATCAGACACCACCACCGTCTAGGTTTTCTCAAGAGACCCTGTACTGATGACTCTTAAAATTACTGTTCTGCAAGGTGAGTGGGAAATGAACAAGATGGGAGAGCTTGGGTTGGAGAACAGACTTTGAGCACTGAACAGCAGGCAGCATTGCTGTTGGCAGAGTAACAGAGAAGGTGCTGTGGCTTACCCATGCCATCGTGGCAAAAAATAGCATGGAACAGCTGGTAAGCTGTCAGAATGATCTTAAGGAGGAAATGTGAAATGTCTCTGCTTGGTACATTAATCGAGAGTTATTTGGACAGAACTGAACTGCCAGGGATGGAACCGGCAAGGTGGTAACTCACCCTTCCCTGGCCTTCCATCTCTCTCAAATGTGCTTCTGTGTCACTGCCTCCTTCACATATATGCTCTCTCATTTGTATACTCTCTCTCGCCACCTCACCTGACCCACAACCCGAGATACATGTGCACATGCGCAAAGAGATAACAGAAGAAAAAACACATTTAAGAACTTACAGATATTTCATCCAGACAAAATCTGAAGGGTCTTTGGGCACATGAGCAGTTATGACTCTTTTCAAAGGGAGACCTTTCTGAATACTTGTGGTTAAGTCCTAATATGGCTTTGGATATTCCGTGGAGTAGTCTCAATTCAAAACATTTCACTGTCATTAAGACTTTGTCATGATTGGCGAATTCAGAGCAGGGACGAAAGGGAGAAATGCAGACAAGGAAAGGACACATAGATGGGCATGACAGTCTTGACTGGGGTATGCACTTATTTCTGCTGTAGGAGAAGAAACAAATCGAGGTCCAGACTCTTGCATCAGATTGCAGAGTGGCTTTGTGCTGGGAACTGTGTAGGCAACCTGAAGTAGCTGAAGTCATGAATATTATTTTTACAGGTAACTCGGAAAAAGCAGTTGTAGCAGAGAATCAGGTGTTGTGCTTTTGGTTATGACCTTGAATGGAGGCTGCTACCTTTTGGCTTCTATTTCAGATAATAAAACCTTCTCCCTCCCACTTCCTCTCAGGGAAAGGTGAACGAATCAGGTGCCTCAGAGACTTCCGAAGGAATGGTTGCAGTGCCTGTGCAGTTGGGCGCTTAGAGTGGCCCAGTTATCTGTTGAGGCCATTCATTTTGTTCTTCCTGTTTGGGAGCATTTCTTTGGAGTAGAGAGCAAGAAACAATAATTTGTTCAGTAGGTGGAACAAGAAACAGAGAATTTACATAAGCCAGGGAGTCCAAATTAATTTTATAAAGTAGTGAATGGATTTTTTTTTCCCTTGGATTTTGAAGTAACTGACAATATTTCCCGTTGTGAGATAAAGTTCTTTGCTTTTAATGATATCATACGAACACTCTTCAAGTTGTTGTGGAGGGTTGCTGGTATGAGGTTTTAAGTGAATGAGGATACTTCCATATAACTATTGTCAGCAATTCTATAATACTGAGTTTTCCTTTGGATCAGAGCAAAGAGCATGCCTATCTGCATTGGGAGCTAAGGGTTTTTCCACAAACGAGCAATGAGTAGTCTTCCTTTTCGTGCTGTCCACAGCAACTTGACCATTACCGAGAACTATGCACTGAACCCCCACAGTGGACAGACCATGTGTTGCTCATTATCTTGGTGTTACTGCTTCTTTTGCTTAAGTTTTAAAAATGTAGTCCTTCTCCGCTTATTTATTGTTTAAATTTATTTAAATTATTTATTGTTATTTATTGTTAAATTACTTATTGTGAACAGGGTCTTTGAAAAGTCCTAAATATAACACCCAAAATATCTCCATGTATTTTAACTTCTATAAAGAAAACAAGGCCAGCCTTGCTGGAAAGTTGAATTTCCTGAAAAAAAAATATATATAGTCTTCAAAAGCTCAATCTTGACTTCAGTTCCAAGGTGGGAAGCTTCCTGGTGATTTATATTCTACTTGATATAGTCCATCCATTCTTTTTTTTTTTTTTAAAGATTTTATTTATTTATTTGACAGACAGAGATCACAAGTAGGCAGAGAGGCAGGCAGAGAGAGAGAGGGAAACAGGCTCCCCACTGAGCAGAGAGCCTGATGAGGGGCTCCATCCCAGGACCCTGAGATCATGATCTGAGCCGAAGGCAGGGGTTTAACTCACTGAGCCACACAGGTGTCCCTAGTCCATCCATTCTTAAGAGAGACAGAGTACAAATTACATTATCATAATGTAGAGGCAACAGCAACAATTCTGACCACTGATTTACTAACAGCAAAGTAGACTTACGGTGTCAAATAGAAAGAACTCTTCCAAGCTAATAGTATCCAGAAGTCATTACTGTTGGCTTTAAGGTAAGAGAAGTGGTTCTACTAGTGGCTAAGGGAAGCAGATTTCCTATCTATATCATCAGTGGCTGTTTAGAATGGATGTAATACCAATATTTTGCAAGTTAGTTAGTTAGTTTGTTTGAGAGAGCATGTGGTGGGGAGGGGCAGATGAAGAAGAATGGAAAGAATCCCAAGCAGATTCCCCACTGAGTGTGAAGCCTGACATGAGCTGACCCCACAACCCCGAGATCACTACCTGATCTGAAATCAAGAGTTGGAAGCCTAACCTACTGAGCCACCCAGACACCCCAAATTTTGCAAGTTTAAACTAGGTAGCAAAGAAGGTATATAACTTGGCATTTCTTCTTTAATATATATGGAACAAAAAAGCTGTATGGCTATTTTCTTATATTGGGGTCTCAACTTTCAAATCTTAGTACCAATCTGAAAAAGTATTTGAGTCTTTTTTTTCTAAAGCTCAATATATTGATCAGTCACTGCTTAATAATGCTGCATAACAAACCACCCTAAAACATAGTGGCTTATAATATTAAGTATCCACATGTTCACAGACTAGG
This sequence comes from Mellivora capensis, assembly GCA_004024625.1. NCBI lineage: Eukaryota > Metazoa > Chordata > Mammalia > Carnivora > Mustelidae > Mellivora > Mellivora capensis. The sequence goes on from PISX010007431.1 coordinate 19,036, forward strand.
AGGTTGACTGAAGTTTGGCTTATCTCAGCCCAACTCAGCATGCTGGCTCTGCTCTGGGCTGCAGATGAACTAGGATTGGCTCCATGCTGGAATTAGGTTCAGGTCTGCTCACTGTGCATTTATTCTAGGACTCAGGGTGAAGGGTCAATGGCTACCTAGGGCAAATTATTTTCATGGTACATTCTGGAGCCCAAATAGGCAACTCAAACTACAGAAGCATGGTTACAGCCTCTATTTCATACCATTGGTCAGAGAGAGAGATTGAAAAGTTTTAGTCATGAGATGGGAAAGTATTTTTTCCCCTAGTGAGAAGACACAGAAAAGTTACACAGTATTCCGAGGAATGAAAACACGGGACAATAATTTATCACATGAGCAATACTAGTTACCCCCTTGGCTCTATTTGATGACAGAGTTTAGACCCTTCCAGATGGATAGACTACCTATAAGTCTTCTAGTTGAACCTTCCTCCAAGTGCACGAATTCTTTTCACAGCAGTCCTGACAGATGCATTTCCTGTGGCTGCTTTGAGTTCTAGTAGTTCTATCATGATTTTATAAAACAGCCTACTTCATTGTAGGGACATTCTAAAGGGAAAAAAAATCTTATTTGTATTGAAAATCTACCTCCCTGTACATTCTTCCCATTCTTCAGAAGTCTACACTCCAGAACAAAGATGACTATGTACTCCTTTTTTCACATGTGCATTCTGATATTCAACATATCCCTTTCATATATAGGACAAGTGTGAACTTGTAACCATGGCTTCTCTTTCTTCATCTAGGTCACCGATACAACTATTGACCAGGTAGTTGTTAAGGACTTAGGCCTGTGGTCAGCCTTACAAGATCTGGCCATCTTTTTCGTGGGCCATATACATCCTTAGATGTGTAAACATCCCCTGTTTTGCTCCATTGTGATCTCAGCGATACCCCAGAAGACCTTGTCTGATACTTTTCTGTGATTCTTATACTCTGTCCACATCATTCTCCTGATCTTCACATTTGGTAAATATATTCCTAAGAACATGAAATGAGTTCACTGGGACTGTTCTTAGTGAAGGTGTGCTAGCTTATTGCATCTCCTCTTTCTGAAGCCCAGAGGTCACAAAGTCAAGTGTGCAGAAAGGCCAAGAAGGTAGTAAATGTTTAGATCAGAAGCTGGGCGTAAGTTTGTTCTGGTGGTGGTGGTGAACAGAAATATGCATACTTTACCTAGAGGACTCTTTGCTAGTGGAATAAAATCCTTCTGTTAGCTAATTCACCTACCATTTTGATTCGTCTTCTAAATAAGTGTAACTTGTTTCATTTTTGTGAGAACTCATCTTTTTCCTCCATTTTGAAAACGAGGGCCATATTGCTACATCTCCTAGTGTAAAGTTGAAAAGGACCATAAAGGTCTCAGTTTAGTCCCCACTCAATTTAAAAATCCCTTCTACAATGTTTCTAATGTAGCTGTATAGATTTTTTTATGTCTATCAAATTAGAGTGATCTCACTATACCACAGTGCAGCTGCAACTATTTCTCCTTCTTTATGTCTCAGTGGAAAAATTGGCTTGCACCTTTCCCACAGTTGAGTCTACCTATGCCCTTGGCCTCTTGCCCTTTTGCCTCTTCTGGGATCTCATGCCATCTGTTACCTCATCTCCATTTTATCTGTTAAATTTCCCCTCCTCTACCTCTTCCCCATCTGCTCACAATGTGCTCAAATATTCTAACATATATTGTTGTGTGTGTGATTTCACTCAGTGGTGTCGCAATACTGACTGAACATAATTCATATTCCTTAATACACCATTCAAAACCTAACATGATTTAGCCTCAACCTACTTTTTTATTCCAGCAGAATCCATTTCTCTCTAGCATATACTGTGTTCTTGCCAAATTCATCAGCTGATCAGACTTTCTTTTAATCTTTCCTTTTGATCATGTTAGTCTCATTGCATAGAATGCTACTTCATCACACTTGTTTTCACTCCTTCCATTTGTTGAACTCTTAGGTGTCCTTCATGACCGAGCCTAGGAGTCACCTCTGTCATGTGATTTCATGTCATCTGTCAATGATTTCACTCCTTCCATTTGTTGAACTCTTAGGTGTCCTTCATGACCGAGCCTAGGAGTCACCTCTGTCATGAAGTTTTCCCTGCTCTCTCTCGCAGAATAACCATTTCCATTGAAATCCTGTCGAATTTTGTGTATGTTACTTTCTTTACCACTTTCTATTCTCTTTTTTCCCTCCCCCCCACCTCCTGAGAGCCACCACTTTCTATTCTTCAACAGCCTTTTTATCCATGTTTTCTCTCATCTACTCAATTACAAGCTTGTCGAAAACCTACTCTGTGCCCTGTCCATCTTTATATCATTTGGATCTAGAACAATTCTCTGAATATAATATGAGCTCAACAAATGTTTGTTGATTGATGAAATAATTAACTCTGTGACTTATTAATAATGATTAAGGGTTTTTCAAAATCACAACTCAATTTGCTATATGTTAGCACAACTACCCTTGCGATTGATAAAAATCAAATTCTTACCTTGTAAAACAAAAGAAAATAGCTTTTACTTTTCATTTGGTGTGTTATCAATACTGGACTATGTTTCTTTCATAAATATTACAAATGCATTATTCCTTTTTTATCCCTTAAAACTCCCATTTGGCAGTTTTGTTGTTGTTTAGATGAAGAAACAAAGGCTTTTAACTTTTAAGTTAAATAAGGCATTACTTGTTTTGGAGATGGAAAACCAGATCTGTACATGGAAGTCTACTGGGAGAACAAGGTTTTCGGATGCATATAATGAGAAGAGCAGATAATTAGATAAAGAGATGCCTGGGTCATTTGTGATGCTGCTTTTACTTACTATGTAACTTAGGAAAGTTTGTGTTAGGCTTTTCTATTTGTAAAATTGATATTCATGTACAACTGTGCAAAATATGTGTCCGCTTGCTTACCTCCCTCCAGGAGATTAATGAGATGATTTCCAAGGAGCACTTTGATTTTCTGTGATAAAAGAAAGAAGTTAGTATGAAGCAAAGCATTTCCTGCTTCTATTGAAGGTTTTAAAGAGGGTGAAAACAGCCTTTTAAAAATTATCAAAGTAAGAACTGGAAGAAGAAATAGCCATGTATGTTTAAAATCAAATCAACAATGTAGAGCACCTAATGATCTTCTTTTTTTCTTTTAAGGTTTTATTCATTTATTTTAGAGAGAGAATGCAGTGGAAAGGGGTGGGGAGGGGCAGAGAGAGAGGGACAAGAAGACTCCATGCTGAGCATAGAGCCCAATATGGGGCTCGATCCCCAGGCCCTGAGATCATGACCCGAGCAGAAACCAAGAGTCAGATGCTTAACCAACTGAGCCACCCAGGATCCCCTCTAATGATCTTCTGATATGTGTATTGTACATTGCAATTTATAAGACACTTTTACATATATTATCTCAGTTGGTTCTCAAAACTATCTTATGTAGTGTATAAAGTAATTATTTCTATTATTTTTAAGATAAGAAAGCTAATACGCAGAGGGGCTAATTGACTTATTCAATGTCACGTGACTCATGAAGCAGTTCAGGGTTAAACCCAGGTTTCCAGGATTCCAAACCCACGTTCAGGGATCTTGCATCCCTGTGGTTCTTTTGACACTATAGCAATCAAACTGGGCCATCCACATTCTGTCCACATTCAGAGTTCAATATAAATTCTACTTACATTATAAAGCTTTCCCATGTCACTCTAACCTAAAGCCAGCTCCTCTTCTTCCCTAATTTTGTTGTCCTTAAATAGATCATAAGAGATCTGTTAAAGTTCTTATGAAAATGCACAGATCATCCTATCAGGTGTTTCCCTGGAAGCCTTCATATGGAGGTAGGTTCCCCGTATTCTCTTTTTCCTTAAAGTGGGCCCTTGGAATTTCCATTCTCCTTGATAGTTACCCCCATCAGTTCCATCCTTGAGACTGAGCATCAGCATGAAGAGAATTTGAAAGGGAGAAATAGTTCTATTCATTTTGGAACCAATGCCTAGCACAGTATGTTGTACAGAGTAGGTACTTCATGTATATTGCTGAATGAATGGCTGGATTAATCTATGATTATAGATGGGGCAGAAGGTTCAGAAAGTTTGGTAAGAATACTGGGAATAAAGGTTTGGAAACTGATGGTGGCAGATCTGAGCTATGAGGCCAAATAGTTTGAAATTTGCCCGACTGGCCACAGTAGAATTACCGGAGCCAAGAAATGTTTTCTCTGGATTTTCTTCTTCTAGGGCAGATTCCACTCGAGAACTTAGCAAACTCCTTGCTTTTTTGTTGCTGTTGTTGTTCCTTTCTTTTCCTTGTCTTTTCAACTCCACTGGGACCTCCTCCCACCAGTGCCACTTTGCTAGAGACTTGTAGTATGGAAGACAGGTGGAAAGCTGCAGTGAATCAAGGAAGCCTGTTACAAGCGCTGATCTCTATGATGTCTCAGTTTGTTAACTAAATTGCAGGCTGGATCACTTGGCCAGAGACAGCTGACAGGCAACTCTGCCTGAACAAATAACATCTTCAAAATGACACGTGCACTTGAGTTTCATTAGAGTCAGTGGGTATCATTATTGCCTGGGCCATCACAGTAAATATGGTGATTATATGCCTCCCTTGGGATTTGGGGTTGCCAGCATAGTTGGGCTGTGCTGAAGAGCCTTGGCTGGTGCATTGACATAAATGACAGCAACGCAGATCTCCAGGCCCCTTAGGAAGGATGCAGAAGTTCATGATATAAAGAAAGTTCCATGGGCCTGCTGAAATTTTATCAGTTAGATTATAATTTCTTTGCTTAAAAGTCATATTTAATGTTCCCCTCTCTCATCATTTTTTTTCTGATACCCACAATTTCAAATATCTAAGACATCAGCCATATGTTGCTAAGATTTTCAGCCATCCGCAGAAATAGTGGTTGTTATTAACTAGTTAGTCAGAGGAAGCTTCACCATGACCATGAAGTAACATTTCAAGATTCTCGAACATATATCAACCTCATATTAACAAGTCATCTTTAGATCCCCGAGGAATGGCTTCTCAGGTCCTTTTGGGAGTCAGTCTCTATCAGTAAGTTTGCCTGGAAAGGCTTTTATTTGGGCTTCTGGTGTGTTAGAAAAGGGATGGTTTCCCCATTTATGCTATACTATTAAGCAACTGCTTTTCACTGGAAAGTATTGGGATAACACTTCTTTTTTTTTTTTTTTAAGATTTATTTTAGTGGGGGGAGGGGCAGAAGGACAGAAAGAGAGTCTTAAGCAGACTCTGTGCTGAGTACAGAGCCCTATGCAGGGCTTGACCCTGAGATCATGACCTGAGCTGACATCAAAAGTCAGAAGCTTAACTGACTGAGCCACCCTGGTGCCCCGGAGGTAACACTTATTACACATGCTCTCCAATCCCTTATCTACTTGGTGGGATTGGATAAAGAGTTGCACAGGTCTGGTGAGAACCTTTCTTTTCCTTCTTCCTATTCTGAGAGTTCTTCTCTCTGTGCTGGGAGTACCCAGACCCCGGCCATTTTCCTATTTATAGGGGACAATGGGAAAGGGAAGAGAACTTGAAAGATGAGCAAGAAACCTAATGTGTGGCCAGGTCTGAATGTTGTCCCAGACCCATTCCCCTATCCAGCTCTGTAAGCAATAAAGTTTGCTGATCCTTAGCTTGAGTCTGTTTCTCATGTGGCTTGGAATTTGGAATGGAGGGGGCTGTGATTTATTGCTCACTTTAAACCTCAACATGGTAGAGTAGTGATTCTGGTTTTTTAGCTGTTTTATTGCAATGAATATTTTTGATTTATTTGGCAAGTGTGTTATATAACTAAAATAATTTTTTTCAATATCATGGTCTGCTCAAAATTAAATGGTAGTTCTGGAGCAGTGGCCTACATTAAATTTTTCTTGATGGTTATAGCCATGCAGATACATGAACTCACAGCACTAAAAGTGTGTTTGCATAAAATTTATGCACACCTTTCTATACTGAATGATCTCCTCTTCTACAGCTTTCAATAGTGCATTCTGTTATCATTATCTTCACTGGCATTTATTAATCCTATTGTTTATTGGCTAAGTATATGTACTTTTTCTGTTGGTGTGTTTCTGAGTCAAGGTGAAGGTGACAACCACACTTCAGAGTTCAGAAGGAAGTCTATTTTGTTTAAGTCAGACCTTCTTATGACACTGCTTAACAGTGATAGATTTTGTTGTTGAGCTTTAGTCCATGAAAAGTGCATTAAAACATCAAGCTGAGCCATCTCTGTGAAGCAGCAGCTGGGTCATTACAATTTGGCAGGCACTTTAGGGGTGTGTGTGTGTGTGTGTGTGTGTGTGTGTATGTGTGATTTTATGATCATGTCTGCTTAATTCATCCTGACCCTTCGAAGGGGCAGGGAAATTCAGGTCCTTGAGCGTCTTCTATTATGTGCTAGATACCTGTATATATATTATTTTTTCCTCATAACAAGCTTGTGTGGGAGATAATCTTTCCCCAACATTAAAGGTGAGAAAATTGAGGTTTAGGGAGTCTATACAACTTGGTCAAGAAAATATAGTAAGTGGTGGAGTTAAAATTTAAAGCCAGACCTGTTTCATTCAAAAGCCTGATTATTATAGTACATTAGGGGTTAAAAAAAAACAGAAAAGTCTGGAAAGGGAAGACTCATAATAAAAGTGATTAAAATGGAATGGAATATTTTAAAAAGTGATTTCTTCTCTTTTTCTTAAATCCCATGGCCCTCAATCTATTGTTTTTTGAGGTGTGGAGAAGTTGCTCATCACACAGTGACAAAAATATTTCCCTTTCTTTTTTACCTACTATACAAAAAAAAAAAAAAAATGCAGGGAACACTTGATAAGAAATGGCCACCAACACTCAGAACTTTGCATCTCATAGGCAATAGGGAATTATGGAGGCCGTGGTGAGTTAAAGAACTTGTACGTTTCTTCCCCCCCAGTTAACTCTGGCCTTTAATTGTGTTTTAGAAATGTTATCCCAGTGTTGCTAAATCTTACTATTTTCAAAAAAAGAAAAATTTAGAAATCCAATTTGAAAACGAAGTCACATTTTAAGAGATACTATCAGTACCCCCTCCTTTTAAAAAATAAAATAATACACACCTGAGGGCCTGATCCCACCTGTATGTTCTGAATTTGTAACTTGTTTATTGCATAATACAGTTAATAAGTACCTACGGGGAAAACTAATCAACAGACGAATCCAAGAGCCGTTTTCAGTACCCTTTCAGAACGTGTGTCCCCTAGATTCAGGACAGTTTGTGTACTGTGCCTCTCTGGGCTAGATTCATGATTCCTGGTCCTCTTTCTGTGCGTCAGCAGAGTGGGCCTGAGGCCTGTGTGTCCTGGACACTCAGTTTCTGGTGCCCCGCGTGCTTGTTGCTGTGCATTCCCTGGATGGACCTTTTTGCCTAGTGTGGCTCCTTATCAGGCATCCTTTGGCAGTTGAATCAGAATCGCATCTGGTCTCTACTGAAGAAAGTATGTCTGCTTATAGCTGGCTTTCTCAGGTGTTTGCCTCACTATATTTGCCTGCAGGAAGTTTCTTGAAGTCAGTACAAAGTAGAGTGGCCATAAATACATCTGGGTTTGAGGGTCTGGGGAGCTGTTTTTCTGTATCCTTGCAGAATGAGGCTTGGTGGATAGGGTTCCTTCACTCATCTAGTTCCCTGTTTCCCCATTACTTCCTTGCCTCTTCATTAATTAATTAATTAATATTAATTAATATTTTTAAAGCAGGCTCCATGCCCAGCATGGAGTCCAACACAGGGCCTGAACTCACAACCCTGAGACCAAGACCTGAGTGAGACCAAGAGTCAGACACTTAACTAATCAAGCCACCCAGGCACCCTATCCTTCCCTCTTCTTTAAATTTTCTCTTTTCTCGCCTTAATCACTGCCTCAAATGACTCAGAGGTATCACTGAGCATGGATGTGCCTAGTTAGCAGCACTAAGATCACTGCTAACTGCTGAAATATGGGTGATGCTCTAGCATCACTTGGGTGATGTCTTCCCTGATGGCTTTGAGCCTCTAGGCCAGTGTCAGGTATAAGCACAAACCACTGCCATTCCAAACCCCTAAAGCTCTTCTTTTACTGGGAGAGAGAATCCTACAGCAGAAAGCAGGGGAGTGAGGAGCAGGGCATACTTGGGGGCAAAAATGGATTTTATTTATATTTATTTGAGTCTGTAGTTTTCTAAACCCCAGAAGTATAATAATGCCATCATCAGAGAAACATTTGCCGGGGGTATGGGGAGGGGCCTTTGGGCAAAAGAGAAAATATTCTCTAAGATGTAGCATCTTTATGAAGTTTAAAAATGCTTTCTCTTTGTTTGTATAATGTTGAGCCCTGAGAGTCTACCTTAACATTCAAAGGTTTCTGTCTCAGAAACATTACTGAAGTTTTAGAAAGCAGACCAGCTGGTTGATATTCTAAAATGTTTATATGCCAAGTATTTTCTATTTTTTTCCTTTCACAGACTGAATCTCATTTCCATCCCAACAGCTTCAACCTTCTAAACTTCCCTCATTCCTCCTTCCCTCCTCATTGACAGCTACCTATATATGGCTTCTCTAACCCTCCTTCTTTCCCACCCTTGGCCTGACCCCTCCCAAATAAGGCAGCATTTTCTACCTTGAAGGGCACATAATGAATCCTATGCCTCCAGTTACTTGGGAAATTTTTCAAGGACTGACTGTGGATGTTTATTTAGAACTATCATATGGGAGTGTCCTTTATTTCCTGTCTTAATTTAGGGAACTGTGTACTTGTTTCTGTTTCTCTTTTGTCCTCATTTGTTTTCTAATGCTGTATTTTTTTCAGTGCCTTATATCTTTCATATCATCATCATAAACATCTTTTTCACCTTCATCATCACCCAACAAGCTCAGGAATGCTGTCTCTATCTTTTACGTAAGGAAACTAGGTCCAGTATGAATTGTTCCAGGACCTGCATTAAGTGAGCATTTAGATCCATGTCTTCTGATTCCAGAGCTGTTGCCCTTTTTCACAACACTGGAGTAGAGTTTACACTCTTGGGGGCTGAATGGTTCCAATATATTTCTGTAGCATCCGATAGGCCTACCAAAGTGCCCTATGCAGAGTGCATGATTGGTAGATACTTTACTGCAAAATTTCTTTGACTTGACTTTGATTTCTGCAACACTGAGTTGGAGAAATGAAGGTATTTCTTACAAAATATAACCATGTGTAAAGATCTTCAGTTTAACAGGTCTAGTATAAATTGAAATGGATGATGATTGTCATAGAGCCCCCACCACCACCACCACCCCCCGCTAGAGGTGGCTCTAAAGGACTGTGATGAGGGTTTAGGCTCCCAACAAGCAGAGCTTGAATGTTACACTGACCAGCAATCAGTGCACTTAGGAACATAGGAGGAGTCATGAAAATGAAAATAAGCTTCTCTGGAAGTCTGGCATCTTAGGTATTTCAAGGGTTTAAATGATGTTTAATGGGAACCTAATGATTGAAGAATCTGGTAATGGGATGATAGTATTCACCTCTAAGACTTTAGTTTGAATCTATCCAAAGAAAGAAGTAGGGTGGATTGAAGACCTTGGAAATGGGTCACTGAACCTCTCACCTCTAGGCCAACAGAGTAGATTGTCCTTGGGCTACATAGGCATGTTGGCAGTTATCCTGTAGACTGTTCAGTAGTCTACATGAAGTAAGGTACTGGCTGAGGTCTCCCGAGACATGGTCATGATCCACATTTTCAAAAGCACTCTCCCAAAGCAAAATAATAGCAAAAATTTAAAAGCAGCAAATGAACCATGGATTTTGTGTGCACACCAAAGTACTGCTTGCTGAAAAATGTAAAAATGCCTTCACCATTGGGTCTGGTCCTCAGCAAAACATTTATCGAGTCTGCTATATGGAAGAAGACATAGAAAATACAAATACATTTTCTGCCTTGGCAATGCTTATGATCTAATTGGGAGAAAGACTCATTCTATTTAAAAAAAAAAGAATCAATGCAAACAATTTATATTAATGTTGCATAGATACGGGAGAAGTTGTGGGATAACTGGAAGATAGACCTAGTTAATGAAAGATGGCTCTTGGAGGGCATTCATATAGAATTGCATTTAGCTCTGTACATCTTTGCAGCTGGTTAGGAAAGCTGGACTCTTTGGCAGAGGGAAGTCTCTTCTCTATATAGGAAAGAGTACCTCATTCAAATTTGGGCTAAGCCAAGCCTAGGAGAGCTGTCCTGTCTTTGGATCATTTACTGGATTAATGCTCTCTAATGTCCAACCAATGTCCCGCTCCATTGCCTGGAGCTCATGTTTACTCTAGAAGCTTCCTTATGTTAATTTACTCTGAAATCCACAGTTTGCTCTGAGTCAGGTCTGTGATAGATTCACATTCCTGAAAGGCCTTCTATGGAAGTGAAGTCCCCGGGGCTGCACTGATTGCCCAGGGACTGTCTTAAGGGCTGGATTCCCATGTGACTACAGATGCCTTTTGATGGACACAGAGGGGCCTGAATTCTCTTGGGCCATCATCACTTCATAACAGAGCGGGTCAGAGAAACCAGCTTTTGGATAGGTTAAGTTTTAAGGTCTTATTCAAACACATGCACACACTTATGTGGGCATAAATACACACACAACTCTATTTCTCTAGCACTGTGCTCCTTAGCCATTTGGATGAAATCATGTAGCATCTTTATGTCAATGAATAAAATTGTAGTGCATCCATAAAGAAAGGAGAGAAGAAAGAATGTTTGTGCCCTTTAAATGCCATAATATAAACACTTCTTCATATTGTGTACGGATTTATTATAACCTCAGTGGGTAATTTGTGCATCTTACGCTGTGGCTGTCTCCCAGATGGCACCCAGGGCCTACCGTACCATCGGGGATTGACGACTGCCTAGTGTCTTAGGGGCATTTTCACCACTTGGCTAAAACGTACTCACTTTGCGGTTTGGTAGGACTACAAAATTCAAGTGAATTAAAATAAAAAGCTGTGTTTCCTAATTATTCTGTCAAAAGAGCATGCAGCTTTGAAATAACCATCAATGTCGGTATGTTGGACACTTTTCCAAAGCTATGAGTCAGCTCCCTGTGTCATGATTTCAAGTCTCCTGTTTGGGTCACCTTTGCTACTCTCACCCAGGGCCAAGGGATAGTGTTGTCTTTTTATACCTCTGCTGTGTTGTCCTGATGACTTTCCCTGCAGTGGCTTTGACACTGGCGTGGAAGTCAGCAGGCCCGCTCTCTCCTGATGTGTTGTAGCTGTTTAAACCTCACATTTTTTCTTCCCTCTGTTGCTTTCATTAAGGTGGTGGGGGGGTAGGTCAGAATCAGCGTTTTGAATTAGAAATGCTGATACGGTCCCAGAGGGGCTGTTACAGTGGTGATAGTTGACAGGGAGGAGGACCATAAAATATCACCTGCATGAAATACCTCGCTGCAACACTATCTCCAGGACACACACACACCAGCCTGCCTGTGTGCAGACAGGCACTGCTGATCTATTAGAGTCTGCGGGCCATTTTGTTTACGATAACCAGGAAAGGAAAAATGAGCCCCTATTTCAGGATGTTCATCCCAAGATGATGACACAGGAGATTCTCCTTGCAGGTAAACCAAGAGAGTTCAGTTAATCACCATTTATCACTCAAGGGACTCAAGTCTCTTGCAGATGCACTGGAGCCCTGGAGACGGACTGCTCATTGGGTAGCAGTGCTGTTCTCGTCTCTCCTTCCTTCTCAGTAGTAAACTGAAGGCCTGGCATCAGAGTGATGTGTACTGTCTTTTAGAGTCCCAAGACTTTAATGTGTACGTGATTCACTCCAGAGAACTAGAGAAATTTTCAGAAAGAAATGTCGTATCATTATAATGACTTTACAACTTCGCTTCATCGCCTCCATTACCAAGACTATTCCTAGAGACCAGCATCTTTCGCCAGGAGCCTCTAATTTATTTCTCTGTATCCCCAGCTGCCTACCTTCAAACAGTGCTCTGCTGAATTGATTTTAGTATCTAAACCACCCTTAATGGATCTGAGATAGATTAGTTCAGATCTAAATTGGGTGAATTTTTTATATATGTTTTCTTCTTATTAGAAATGTCTCCTATATTCCAGGTCATTCTTGAATGAGCAGGTACAGACAAGCTCCCTGTCTGACCCTCCCACTGATATTCAAGTCATTCTCACTAAATAAACATAAACTATAGGTCAAAAACTGAAAAGAAAAAACAACAACAAAACAAAACAATTAACAGGCTAGCCTTAAGTTGTACAAGCTTCAGTAAGAAGGGTCAGCAGAATTTTTCTGTAAAGGGCCAGAGAGTAAATATTTTAGGCTTTTGGGCCACAAGATCTCTGTCACAACCCTTCAGCTCTGCTATTAGAGTGCAAAAGCAGCCCTGGACAATATGTAAATGAATGAGTACAGCTGCCTACCAATAAAACTTTATTTACATACATAGACAATAGCAGGACTTGGCCCATTGTTTGTCGGTCTCTATGTCAGGCCAATATGCCTCTTACAACTTTTGCGTGCCCATTCTCCAAAGACATCATTAAAACATGCAGTAATCTGCATCGGATTTTCTGATAATCCCAAACACTAAATCTCTCAATTCTGAAACATGAATACTAATTTTTTTTTTCCTCAGATAGAAAATGGTGTAAAAGTTTAGACTTGGAATTCTTCAAGGCAAGTGACTGAAAATGCCTCACTTATTAAACCAGAAATTTTGGTTGATGTTTATTATTCACATATGTCCATTCACTTTGAAACTATGTTAATTCCGTTTTTAAAAGAGGTATTCAAATAAGTCAATTTTAATAAGATCCTCTACATACACATTTCCTACTGAAAATTGAAATAGCACATCAAAAAAGTATTATTACACTGTTTGAAACCAGAAAATCTAGTATACACACCTGCCCTAATTATGCTCTAACCATACCAGCCTAATTTTTCTGTGTATTTCTCCTGCACAAGTTACTTGGCTTCCAATTTTGGATGTTAGGTCTTATCTTAATGACTTCAGGCCTCTCAAAGGCACAGGTGACACTCAAAACCTATTAAGGCTTCCTTAGGTCAAATCAAAAGGTGGAAGTATACTGAAGTCATTCAAATGCAAAGTACCCTTAAAAGACAGGTAAATAATAAAACACTTTGGAAAATCACTAAAGGTTTCCTTACAGCCACAGACTTGTTCTAGAAAGGTTGCTGGCTTTTTATTGGTCTCTCTTCTGCAGGGGAGCTGCTGATCATCCATCTTTGTGGAAACTGATAAAATTACCTCATTGGGAGTAAAGAGTCAAGGGACTAGATGGGAGTTGGGACCATCAGCTAATGTCATTGTGCTGGGAGATGTACTGGGCCATTTTCTTAGTTAAAAGAGAAGGGAGTAACATTGGGGAGAGCGTGTGCTACGGTGAGTGCTGTGAATGGTGTAAGACTGATGAACCACAGACCTGTACCCCTGAAACAAATAGTACATTATAGGTTAATAAGAGAGAGAGAGAGAGAAAGAGAGAGAGAAGGGGGTTACCAAGACCAGGCAGGGAAAGTAATATAAGACACGTATTCCAGACCTGCCCCTTTCTGGCCACGTAAGCTGGCGTTTCCAAGTGTCCATCTGTAAAATTTGCATGTGTGTATACACAAACATGCTTACATACACTCGCATAGTGTATGCGTGTAGAACATTGTATATGTGTGTATATTCCTTCATACCTCAAAGAAGGAGCACTGTGAGGAAAAATAGGCCATATATAAAAATGTTTCTAGATCAGCTTCTTTCAAGCCACACATGCTTTAGAGAGAGTTGTTTGTTGTGTGACTAAAGTTTCGTACTGCCTAGTGCAGAGTTTCTCAGTAGGGACACTGTGGATGTTACAGGCCAGATATTTCTTGTTTGTGTATTATTGGAGATTTAGCAGCATTCCTGGTCTTGACTCACTAGATGCCAGTAGCACACCCCACCTCCGGATGAGACCACCAAAAAAATGTCTCCAGACCTTGCCAAATGTCCCTGGGCACAAAATCACTCCCAGTTGAAACCACTGCCCGAGTGAAACCAAGACATAAGGAAGTGGTTCCCAGACTTTGGCAACCGTCTGCATCGCTTGTGAAAATACACGTTGCTGGGCCCCACTCCAGGGTTTCTGATTCAGAGGGTCTGGTGTTAGATCCAGGAATTGACGTTTCTAACAAGTCCCCAGGTGATGCTGATACTGCTGGTCCCAGGACCCCACTTTGTAAATGTATAGATGAGATGTAAGATAATCTAGAATAATATTCTTGATGATCTAAAATGTATGTGTGGTTTTTTTTAAATATTTGAGGATTATAGTGTTGTTACTGTGAGCACGGGGCCTGAGATCTCTTTATTAAAGCCATTGGGTAGTTCCTCACAGCTGCGGTAGAGATTTGGGGGGAAAGCAAGGCATCTCTGGGAGATGTTCGGTCTGTGCTGGGTTGCAGTCATCACTGCCCTGCCAGCTGGGTTCACCTGAATCCTGCCAGGTCTTGGTGCAACACTAGGGCTTCTGCGGAAATCAACTTTAATTTTTGCTTTGCAGTCAGACTTAACTACCAAACAGTCATATCCAACTGGTCTGACGCTGGGGGTCTGCGCATCGGAAGTGAATGTTCAGAGTGGATTTGAGGGACACGGTGACTCAGGATGCCATTTGTGACCGGTGACTATTCGAGCGTTGGCTCGGACTTGCATCTTATTTACTTGCACTGGCTGTCTTGTCCTTCCTCGATTCCCCCTTTCAGGTCAGAGTTCCCATTGTCCTGAGCTGTCATCCACGCTGGCTCTTATTTTATTTTATTTTTTTTTCCTTTGCTTGGAGTTAGAGACTGAGCTGTCTTGAGCTATTTATCAGTCTTATCTCTCCTGGCCCTCTGTTAGTAATTCAGTCCATGGATCTAATCCGCTTTAATTGATTGACCTCCCACAACGGCACTTCAGCACAACAACAGGAAAAGCACAGCTGTAGGTGGAGAGGTGGTTGCAATTTTGCTGGGTGGGTGCAAAGGTCACCGAGACCTGTGCAGATTTAGGAAAATAGAATTTGTTTCCAAGCCATTTAACATGAATTTTCTAGGGACAATCCGTACAGATTCTAGAGCTGATGATGTTGAATGGGAGACAGTCATTTTAAACAGAGTGGTATCCTACAGGATGTGTGCAAACGCCTCTGACTCATTCATCATCTGTCACGCCATTTCTCTGCCATCTATCCCCGCCATCCTCACCCCCAACCACTGACATCATTTTTATATCATCCTTTGAAGAGCAGTTCAGAATTTGCCAAGATTTTGTTCATTTCTCTTAAATTCCATTTAACACAGGTATTACTGTTGTTGTTTTGTTGGTTTTTTTCCTTGTTGGTTTTTTGTTTTTTTCTTTATATAGATAGTTGAATGACCTCCTCAAGGTTACCTGGACTATAAGATGTGGAGCTTGACTGGGCTCAGGTCTTCTGATTCTAAATCACAAAGGCTTCTGGAACCTAGAGCAGACATTTTCCTTTTCCCTTGCCCTTCCTCACAGTACACCCCCCACCCCTCACCAAGGGAAGGGGCCCCGGGATGATAGTGAAAGTCCACATCATCTCCAAGCTTCATAGTTGGAGTCTTGTCAGTTTGGACAATTCCTGATGGGCTTAGACTTCTTGAGAGAGAGACCTGGTCTCTTATATCTCTTGAATTTTCAATAGTGCACAACGGCACACAGGAAGTACACACTCCCTGCTTATTAGCTAACAATTATCTTGAGTCTAGAACAAGGAGACTATAACATTGAAAGAATGGCCTGATGATCTTCACTGAAAGACAGTGACTGGCCATGAAAAGTGTCCATACTGTGTTCTAGTAAACACAAGACTGTTTTACCCTAGAGAACTTCTGGAAAATTCTCCCTCAGCCAAAATTATCTGATGAATCAAAATTGTACCTCATCTTTTTTTTTTATTGATTGCATACATAAAGCAGAGTGAGATTATATGCTTTGATTAAGATTTATTGCAAAAAAAATGGCTATGGATGAACAATTCTCTTCATTATCATCTACTACACAAATCCTATTTAACCTCCCATGGTATAAAAACTTACCAACACAATTTTTTTTTTCCTACCAAAACCATGCATTCTAATTTCCTATTCATTCATTCTCATATCCATTAATTTAACAAACATTAACTGAGCACCTGTCAGTATCCCTACATTTGAGAGAGCCACAGTTAGTTTAGGTAGACAGATTAGGCCAGTTAGGCAAACATAAAGTATATATAATGTGTGACGTTTACGGTGTCTTACATAAGTAACTCAACTGCAGCATGTAATACATGTGGCTGGAATGTTGCATGGTGGAAAACCCATGGATTTTAATCTTAAGTGAATCTTCTCTTAGTTGTGTGAATTCCTAATTCTCTGAATCTCCATCTTTTTAGTGTATAATATCTGGAGGGTAATTGTAAGAATTCAAAAATTGTTCTATCAAAAAGTACCTACCATGCACCTACCCATTCTTCAAGGTAGTCTGGGTTACGCTGAATAACAAGCAGATTCAAGATTTGGTGGCATAAAACAATCAAGTTTTGTTTCTCATTTTCCATGCCTATTGCGAGTTGGCCTGCTGCCATCCTCACTCCGTGACCCAGGCTGACAAAGAGGCCACTGCCAGAGATTTGCTGGGCACAGTGGTTGAGAGCCAATGGGAGAACTCTGGTTAGTCTCACACCAGCAGTTTAATGCGTGGCTCAGGAGTGACACCTAATTTATTGGTTACCACTAGTTTCTTGGCCCTGCACATCACAAGGGGACCTAGAAATCCTCTCTTACTATGAGCCGATAATGGGGGGACAGTAACGCTGTCACTGACTGTCTTTATTTACTGCGACCCAGACTTTGGAACAGGTATGCCAGACCTGGCAGTGTCTGGCCCCAAGAAGGATCACAAAGCTGTTGTTCTTCCTTTATCAATGCCTAGTCCTGAACTCACAGGTTCCATAGGAAGCCTGGAAGGCAGGATATTGAGAACTGCTTCCTTTGCACATCTCCAGGGCATACCTTTGAGAGTCCCAGTTCTGAGTTCTGTTTCTGTCAGCTTCAGTTGTCTAAACTAATGGATGGTGCTTTTTGCCTTCCCTGGGGGCACTGCAGAATGAATGAAGAGGAGGTCTTTATTCCTGAGGATTTTTTTTGCCCTTGTGCATCTCTGCTCCTGAAATCTGACACTGGTATTGGTAGGATCTCATGGGTCACCTCCACAGCAATAACATAATGTGGCTGATGAAAGATCAGAGAGCTGGAGCCGGACTAATTTGAGGAACCAGGTGGGCTTGTAAACAGTTATTATTGATGAAGAATGACTTACTGGCTATTTATAGACAGCTGTTTTCCTCTGCCGTTCAGTCTTGTTTTTTTGTGTGTTGGTTTTTGTTTTTATTTTAACAGACTTTTTTTTTTTATTGCACTTGAGGACTCTTTGGTAATGTCTTCTGATTTACCACTTGTCTATGTTTTTAATATCAAGGAAGAACATAGATTGAAGTGATTGCCTTTGGTAGCAACTTTAGTGGTGATGGGTGTGGAGTTATTAAAATTTATAGTCATGCTGGTTTTGCAGCTACACTTTGCTTGCCTTGGAAGGGCTTATAAAAGACACCAAGGAATGCAAAGAGAGAGCAGCTACCAAATTGTGACAGGAAATCAACCGTGCAAATGTTGTTTTTTAATGTTCTGTTTGATAAAATTTACATTTATGTTTACAATATTTCTTGGTGTCGCCAAAGAAGCCAAACCAGCCAGCCCTTAGCTCGCACCACCACTTTCAACTATGCTGATGAGGGGAGAGAAAGGGAGAAGATGGCTGACATTTATTGAAGTCCCAAAGTATGGGTGGCCACGTGCCAGGCGTTTCACACACATGTATCCTCCTAAAATCCTCGCAACAAGCTTCAAAGGTAGCAATTCGCCTTTCCCTTCCTCCCCAGATCCCTTTATAGTGGGGAAATTGGAAGTTAAATAACCTGCCCAAGGTCACATAGCTCTCAGAACCAGAGAGAGGTATTATTTGAACCATGCCATGCTGAAACCATGTTTATCCTATTGAACAAATTAACTTCCCCAGTGCTCACAGGGGGTGACATATAGTCAGTGAAATGTTTGGATTGTTCCTTCTCCTGATCTCATTTATCCCTTTTATTTGAATAATATTTTATTACTTGTAAAGTGCTGCCATGTTCATCATTGTAATCGTATCATTTTAGCCTTACAACGGCCCTAGAAAGTCTGGAAAGCTGGTATCCTGTCCCCACTGTGTAATACTAAAAAGGGGTTCAGAAAAGTTAGGTCACTTTCCCAAAAGGTCAGCTGGGGCTGCCTCCAAAGCCAACACTTTTTAACCCTCAAATCTTCTCCTCTCCAGACACATGAGCCAGCAGAGTTCATTTTCATGACAGCGGAGCGTGATGGATTCAATCCTAGGCAACTATATGGGTACTTGCCATATGACTTATAACGAACTGAGACAAAGCAGTTAGCCACAGATTATAATGCCACTGTGGTCCCCTGACAAATGACAAGGAGGTTGCAGTAATGAAATCTTATTACCGCAAGTAAAGAGACCACATCTGAGGTCTAGCACAGCCACAGTTACCCCCGTGGGGGAACACAATGGAGCATCTGGGTAAGGGTCTCCACTGACATTGGCGGGAGCGCTTGCAGGATTAAGATCTCTCCGAAGCCTTGATTACAGTGGCAAATGTGTGGCGCCTCCGATAAGGACCAAATATTTATTCTGGCAGAGATTAAATCTTTTCTTCCCCTGAATCTATTATGGATCTTGCAGGAAATCTGCCCAAGAACATATCTCGCTGATCAGCCAACTCACTGAGCCAGAACTGTCCTGTGCCCCTGCTGTTGCCGAAAAGCTGCAGAATGCTGGCTTAAAGGTCTCCTCTCTGCCTAAAACTGCCCCTCCACCCGTGATTAAGTAGTGACTCAGAGGTGAACTGAATCACCGGCAGCCCTTGCCGCGCGTCCAGGATTTATGTAGCGGTTTCTCATTGAAGAACAGTGGTGCAATAAACAGCCCATGTTTGCGGGGTGGGCAGAGGAGTGATGGTGTCTGCACTCATGGTTTCTTAACTCCTCTGGTTCCCTCGTTCTGCTCAACAGGTTATGACTCAGGTGACTATAACCTTTGCTTATTTAGGCGTAAGGATGAGTAGGTTCTAACATGTATGCACCGACCCTTAGGAAAGGATGCCGGTGCTTTAAGTAGGGGAAAGCAGAAAAATCACAATATCATTTCTGAATTCCTAGAGAATGAAGGAGAAAGAATAAAATGATCTATCGCACTATTAATTATGGGCATGAAAGATGCAAAAGAACCCATCATCAATTTCATTTCTCCATTTTAATGCTAGGTACTTTGTTTAGTGCTGGAGATGTAGGGGTGGGGGAAATAAAACCACTCTGAGAACATAGTGTTCCAATAAACAGGGATTTACGAAATCATAAGTACATTTAGTCCCCATTTGAGAGGGCACCTGCATTCCTTTTCACAGAGAACAGAACATGGGAATTGCAGACATCATTTTACATTGTGTGCTGTGTAATCCGGACACAAAGGAAAGGGCAATGCCCACCCCGTATCACAGCTATCCCTGCATGTTGAAAGCCGCCTCTCTTAGTCCCCTGAGATGCCTAATTTCTAAAATCAAGACTCCTAGGTACTTGTCCACTCTTTTATCAGGAATAAGATGTGTTCACCTCCTAAAGGAAAATTGGCAAGAAGAAAGCCTGTCTTTTGGAAAAAGAAGTGAAGTGTACCAAAGTATCTGGAACCCAATGCCTAAAATTTCACCAGAAGTCTTAATTTACTGACTTTAAGCACAACAAGTGCTATGTGTTGAATGGATTTTTGTTTATAAATGGATAAACCCAATTACTAAATCTGAGTTTCCATGAAATCCTTCCTACACTTAGTTTATGTGCCTTCTGGACTTCTTTTTTCATGTCCTTCTTTTTCTTCTCCTTTCCTCCCTCCTCCTCTTTCCTGTCCTCCTCCCCTCCACCTTTTTATTCTCCTTCTACCTCTTGAAAAAGAACAGAGAGGATAACAGAGTCTATGTGGACAAAGAGAATGTCAGGGTTACCGCTAAATTTTACTGTCCTTAAATGTTCAACCTGTTGCCAATAAGTCAGACAACTAGAAAAATGGAGAAAGATGCTCCTCCTGTCCTCGCCCATCCCTCCTGACGTGCCGTGTGCTGTGATACCTTCCTAGGAGGCTGACAGAGACGGATTAAATCTGACCAGTAAGCTTGCTTCCGTTTTGTGTCTCATTGTGAATACGAATTCCAACTCTTAGCTGTAACCCATGACTAGAGAAAATGGAGAAAAGTAAGAATTTTAATAGCATTATTCATGTTTCAGTGTTTCTGGCACTTCTCAGGAAGCAGATGATGCCGTCGCCTTACCTTCACCTTCACCGTCACCTTCATTGCCAGAGTGTTTCTCTTCTGGAATTCATTGTCTTTTCCTTCCCAGAAGTCTTTTTTGGGGGCCGTTGAGGTTCTCATTTTCTAGGTAGCATCCTGCTGCAACACTGAATATTATATCCCTCTTCGGATGAGCCTTAGGAATAGGGGCACACATGTGAGAAGAGTAGCAGCCATCTGACCCTGAAAACCCCAGCTCGGTGTCACTGGCCTCTCCTAAGGATACATTTCCTATGGGTTTGAGACTTACACGGCGTGTCCTCAGGTGCTGATCTATAATGCTAGCCTCTCTGCTGTTGCCTGATGTCATTCATTGTACCCGTCCCCCTTGGCCTCGATCCCCGCCCCCCCACCAAATGCGCAAGTATGCTTATCTTTCCTCTTTAGTCCTAAATCCAAACTGCGAGGTGATCTAGGCTCCAGTGTCTAATTCCCTCCCCTAGAAAACAGGCTTCGTTCCTCTCACAGAAATGTACTTTGCAGTGTCACTGCTCAGCTCTTACGTGGTTCTGTGGTTTCCAGCTTTGATCTCTGTGGAGAGCAATCAAATGATGTAACCTGTGCAAGGGCAGCCCGTGAGAGCAATCTGGGTGGCTTTATACCATTGGCTTTTATGCTGCAGATGAAAGCCCATGGAGAAATGTAGGCTACTATTGTTCCCTTCATGCAGACAGGCTCCCTTTGGGTAGCTACAGGTTTACTGCAAGTTGGAGGATCCACTTTAAAGAGAACACTTCGCGGTTGGTGCTAACGATGCCTTTTGTGTTTCCTTATCATAGGAACAGGGGAAAATTGGAGTTGTCTTCAATATTGGCACCGTTGACATTTCTATCAAGGAGGAGAGAACCCCTGTCAATGACGGCAAATATCACGTGGTGCGCTTCACCAGGAACGGCGGCAATGCCACACTCCAGGTGGACAACTGGCCGGTGAATGAGCATTATCCCACAGGTACGTGTTGTACCGCTCAGTGACCATGCACTCTCTTTGGCTCTCCCATTCTTACTCCTAGGTGGCAACTTTTTCATGACTGTCCCCATATCATAAAACACTGATTACTAAGCACATCAATCATGTTTTTTTGTTTTGTTTTGTTTTGTATGAGAAGAGTTATCGTGTCAGGGCTTGGTTCGGCATAGGGAGCTTCTGGAGACTTACTAACTATGCACTGGACACTATTTGTCAACCTGACATACTACCCAACTGGCTCATACTAAAGACAATGGCTTTAGGTTTTCCAGGGCATTGCAGATGATGACCAGGGGAGGGATGGGGTGCCATCTCCATCGTGAGCTACTGTTGATGATCACAGAATAATCCATTTTTTTATCTGGACTCTATGGTGCCATTTAGGCAGGCGAGGTTGAAGATACAGATGGTCAGAGATTTCAGAAAGACTGTAAAAGGAAGTTTACTAAAACTTAAAGTGATGAATATCAAGTTGGGGTAACGACGAGAGAAAAACGAAGGGTGAGGTTTCATTCATTTGGTTGACTTGGCCAATTTTTCCTTTCATTAACGCTAAGCCTGCTTTGATATTCAGAGATGAGTCCTAGTAGGCATTTTGATAGCAAGCATGCTGGTGTGGGAAGGAGAGGGGTTAATCATCTTTTTAAATTTTATGGTCAAGGAGCATTTGCCAACAAACTCCCAGAGCCAGATGGCCAAATCAAGAGCAGTGGGAGGAAAGGTTTCCTTCTTTTAAAGAGATCATTCAAATCATCCTTTAGCTTTCCATCTCATCTCTCACCTCTCCTAGCAAAAGAGTCCTGAACCCTCATCATAAAAGTTCCAGGAAAGGAAGGGAAAATACTTTGGCTACAGACCTTTGTTCCACAATGGCATTATCACTTGGTGGATGCAAGAGACTGGCTCAGAATATTGAACTTTTCATTAATGTGGGCATGAGACTGTGTTTCACTCTCTCTCCCTTATGCTTCAAATTCCCCATAATTCTCTTACTGCCTCTCACTTCCTTAATAGTGAAGTAGGCGCAGGGACAAGGGAGCCCAAAGCACATTTTCAGTTTTTAAGAGCTGTTTAGCTAATAATCATCACATTTGGGAGAAATACATAAAGTAAATTTGCCTATTTGTGGCCCAAGAATTTTGAATGACTCAAAGGCTATAATTTTCATGCCTAATTCAGCATTAATTTCTTTAAAAGCCAATCAGAAGTAATGATGCTGCTACCCACTCCCTCTCCCCCACCCCGGAATAGCCAGTCTTCCTGTGCCTGGTTTAAGGATTATAGGAGCATCTACAAAAGCATACAAGACTCCCAAGCTATTGATATGAAAAGCCCCGCCTACCCATTTATCTACCATCTCAGTCTCCACACAATATCCAGCTCAGCCTTTGCTGGGAGTCTCTTGTCATACACTTAGTACTTCTCAGATTAAGGCACAAAAATGACCTTACGCGTTTATCTTTGAGCCTTTGAAGACAGCCAGAGGTGTTAGCAGTGACTATGAATTCTTATCATCATCCAAATTCTTTAGGCACTAATAGACCTGATTTTTAAATGTTTTGTGCTTACACTCTGGGAGATGGGTGGACGCGGGAATCCAAATAGCCTGAGATCTGAAAAGCCGTTCAGCTGCTTATCAGAAAACTCGCTCTCTCTCCACGTGTGTTATCACTGGCCCCGCTAATGCTGCTGTAGGGTTTGTTGTTTCTATTAGGAATTTCAGAGATTTCTAAATTGATGTTAACCACTTGCCCTGAGCCAATGTAGAACCCATGAGTTTGCTGAAGACTCTTTAATGGTCGTTTAAAAACCACAGTAAGAAAACCAGTGACACTGGCTGTGTGCCTGTCTCTTTGTATCTTTGGGTCCAGATTATGGGTTCCTTACTATGTTTTCAAAACAGAATAAACTTTTCTTGAATGGCCTTGCTTACCACTGCAAGCGATTACTAGTAACTACTGGTAACTGTTATGTAGGAATAATAAGTATTATTATGACCGAGCATGAGGCAGTAGAGCGGTTATAAGTACAGGCTTTGGAGTCATCTGGCTGGAGTTGGTGCCATCAGCTGTGAGTCTGAGGCAGCCTGAATTAAAACCTTGAAGGGCCCTGAGCGCTGAATTCTTTGGTGCCTCTCCCCATATGCAACTCAGCAGTATACCATAAAATAAGTGTAAGAATTTCTAATACTCTTGATTTTGGGGATGATCACTCTGATGCTTCAGAAATACATTCTATTCTTTCTCTCCACATTCTCATCTTTTACTGTGTTTTCTTGGTTCTCTAAGTGTGTATTCTTCCTATCTGTCGATCCAGTTTCCCCTCAATAACTTTAGGTAAGCTACTTAACCTCTGAACCTCTGTTTACTGGTCTATAAAATGGGATTGTGTTAATATTTACTTTCCAGGGCTAATGTGCAGATTGAGTGAATGTATGTAAAATGTTAATTAAGTCAGAGAATGACCAAATATTTGGGTAACATTGTTTTACAATGACGTCTTCACTCATACAATTTTCTTCACTGTGGCCATTAAGTAGCCCACAAATTAGGTAGGGTTGACATTCTTGTTCTCCATTTCAAATTTAAAAAGAGACCCAGGAAGATGCTATGTTTTTCCTAAGATCACATAGTAAATGTGGGACAGAACTAAGACCATACTCTCCTGTTCTCAACTGGACACAATTTCCACTCTTGTTCCCACAAAAATTGGGGGATATTTTGAAAAATGCTTGGGTAGAAATGAACATCCCTCTTTTTATGTCATTTTAAACTTACTCCTTTTTTTTTTAAGTGTCCTATTACATAGGTCAGTACCAATAACCACACAAAGGTGGTTATTATGATATGTGGAGTTGAAAATCCTTTTAAAAAGAAAAGGTTTTTTAGCTGTGCTAAAAGGCTCATTTGTAATGAGCCCAAGCTGTCCTCCTGACAACAATAGCAGTGTGCTTCCATGAGGTGATTGAAAGAATACTGAGTATTTGAACTAGTAATCATCATACTTCATTGCCTGGACTGGAAAGTGATAATGGAAAGTTCAACATTCTAGTTTTATTTCTATTTTTCTTATTTTTTAAAAAGGGTAAACATTTACTTGAAACAATCTAGTTTTAAAAATTTATATTTTTATTTTTGAGAAAGCATGAGAGAGCAAGAGTGGAGAGCAGTGAGGTCAGGTCAAGGGGCAGAAGGAGAGGGAGAGAGAGAGAATCTTACATACGTTCCATGCCCAGCGCAGTGCCCGACTTGGGGCTCCTGAAGCTCATGACTCTGAGATCATGACCTGAGCTGAAATCAAGAATTGGACTCTTCACCGACTGAACCACCCAGGCGGCCCCAGTCTAGTTTTATATTCCATTCTTCAAAGACTTATTGGGAATGGTTACCTTTTGATCTTTGGATACCTTATCTTCTCTCCCTCCTGCCTCCCTGTGCTACTGAAAGGATCCACTTAACTAAATTTAAAGCATCATTAGAGCAATCTGGCAATGTTTAATTTATATTAAACCATAAGATTAAAATACCCCCTGTATCTGGGCATCAGAGAACAAAGACATCTGGTTGGGCAAGCTTGACACAATTTCTGCAAGAGGGATGTATCCTTTTTCCACGCTACCCTCTTTTATTGATAGTGATAAGTATAGAAACTCTCAAAAGGAGTTCAGTTGTGCTACTTGTCTATTGCTAATGTTTAAACAGTTAAGAAATACGGAGGAGTTCCTACAGAGTATTTGCGTAAGTTAGCTCATTTTGAGGGCATGTTCTCAGAGAACCGTTCCTGCTCAACAGGTCCCTGTGTATCAGGATGATGAATGGGTCAACTCCAGAATCTTCTCCTCTCCTGGACATTCATAGGATTTTATGTGACTCTACTGAAGTATCCCACTGTGACATATTTAGAAAGCAGCTGGGCACAGGGCAGGCAGCATTGGCTTTTTGTGAATCAGGATGGATCCAAAAGCAAAGGAGTTTTATAGCTATTGGGATCTTATATCACTTAATTCTGGGTATAGAACTCAAAAGCAACTTCTTTCTTTGAACCTGAAAATAGAAAGCCTATGGAGCAGGAGAGGGAGGTATAAGCAGAATCAGCCCAGAGCTGGCATCCAGGCACAGACAAATGTTCCTTATAAAGCCTCTGATTACTGTCTTGACACAATGCAGTGGTGGTGACAAGGGAGGGGAGGTGAAAGGCGAATTAAACATGAGGAGTTAATTTTAGCCCCAGCTCCAGGTCCCCTGGGAGGCTGAGCTGACTAGGATTGTTCAAGAGCCCGTCTACCATGCCTGGGTGGCTGGCTGTGTCACTAGGCCTACTGGAACCCTGAGTGTGGAAGGGAAAGAGGCTTTTTGGGTCAGAGACGGGCTTCCTGGAAAATGAAGGCTGACGAGCAGCTCTGATGTGCAAGACTTTCCGTCTTCTGGAGCACAGGGTCTCAGTGGTTTTTCTTTTTTTCTTGATATTGCCTGCCAACTCATTTGAAGAGCTCTTTATTGGATTCCCCTTTTTTTCAGTCAATAAAATGCCCCTGATGACCTGAGCTTGAATGCTATACTACCATCCAGCTCAGAACACGAAAAGGATGGAGAAGTGGCTCTCCTTGTAAGACAGTCAATTAGAAAACTCCTTATATTTGAATGGGTCCAATCCCATAGAATATCATCTGTATAGGTATTGAAAGCAAAAGCATTACTATCGTGCTTAGTGATGTCCCAAGTGAAATAAGAGAGATTTCCTTGTCCACATCTCATCTTAGATTACTGAGATTTTGAAGGGTTAAAAACAAGTCTATGTACTTGACATGATGCTGAAATTTCTCATGTATTGGGTTTTCATTAATTCCTACCCAGAAGGTTTGCATTCCTCTTTCTTTCTGCCTTTGCCTGCAAACATTTGAGGCCTTGCCAGATTTGAAGCCCACATTAAAACAAGCCCCATCTACTTGCTCATTCATCCGTTCAGAACTGGTGTTACTTTCAGTTCAACTAGAGGGAGGAAAAAAAAGGATAAAAACCACAACATAGATAGTGACGCCTGCAAGGGGAATAACAAATATAAGTACGATGGAGAGAAAGCTGTATTTGAACCTGACTGTAGAGACTGTAGGCAATGAGAGAAAGGCTTGCTTAATGAATGTGTTGGAACATTGCTAGGTACATTTTGAAACCATCTTATAAATAAGTTCTTTGAACATTGGGTCACAGAATGTATCAGTTAATCAATCAAACCAGGGCATCCCGAGGATTCTGAATGCTAAATAGTCTGGCTTGTCAGGAACAAATTAGGATTCACAAGTAAGTGAGTTTCTACTTCCGGGGAACTTTCAACTTGCTGAGGTTGGTCTTTGGCGAAAAGATGTATAAGATTCTTTTCAGTGGATTTTCTTTACAAAGCAGTGTTCTTTAACTTGGCTGTGAATGAGATTCTCTTGGGAACTTTTAAGAAACTGCCAGTTCTCAGGTCCCAGATGCAGGTAATCTGTGTGTGGTCCGTGGACCAGCAGCATCGGCATCACCTGGGAGCTTGTGAAAAATGGGGCCTCTTGGGCCTCTCTCCAGACCTATTGAATCAGAATCTGGATTTTAACAAGATACTCAGGTGATTCATGTGTAGTGTCAAGTTTCAGAAGCATGGGTCCTGGCATCAATAGTTTTTTGTTGTTGTTTTAAAGATTTTGTTTATTTATTTGACAGACAGCGATCACAAGTAGGCATAGAGGCAGGCCTCTATGCCTACTTGTGATAGTAGAGGGAGGGATACTTGTGATAGAGAGGGAGGAAGGGAAGCAGGCTCCCCACTGAGCAGAGAAGCAGAGAGCCCGATTGGGGACCTCGGGACCATGACCAGCCAAAGGCAAAGGCCTTAACCCACTGAGCCCCCTAGGCACCCCAGCATCAATAGTTTTAAAAAGCTCCCATGGTGATTCTATATGCAGCTCGGTTTGAGAATCACTGATACTTAGAAAGCTAAACAGGTCTCTCTCCTATCAAACTGACCAGCAGCGGGGTCCAACATGGTAGCCACTAGCCCCATGCAGCCACACTCGTGATGTGGCTGA
This sequence comes from Mellivora capensis, assembly GCA_004024625.1. Classification (NCBI taxonomy): domain Eukaryota; kingdom Metazoa; phylum Chordata; class Mammalia; order Carnivora; family Mustelidae; genus Mellivora; species Mellivora capensis. Next base: position 46,613 of record PISX010007431.1, read on the forward strand.
TAGGACAGAGGCCTTGATTTTTTTTTTTTTTAAGATTTCATTTATTTACTTGAGGGAGAGAGAGAGAAAGAGAGCACAAGTTGGGGGGGGAGGAGGATACAGAAGAAGATAAAGAAGCAGACTCCCTGCTGAGCAGGGAGCCCAACATAGGGCTCAATCCCAAGACCCCAGGATCATGATCTGAGCCAAAGACAAGACACTCAAATGTCTGAACTACAGGTAATCCTGAAATTTTATTTTTATTGTGCAATTATTATGTCCTAGGCACTGAAGATTTAAATACATATTTTTTTCATTCGGTCCTTAGGCCAGCACTATGAGGCTGGTAGCTGGTGGCCAGTATCGGGCAACACAGGACTAGAACATACAGCCTCTTACTTCCTTTTACTTGTTTTATAGAATGTAAATCTCTGTTTACAGCAGTAATAAATTAATGAGCATTTACCTTCATATACCTTCTAAACTCAGCTAAGGTATGTTGTCTTGATAACAACACTGGGATAATCACCCCTCTTGATTCACTGGATTGTTATCCCAGAGAGGTAGAAATGGCAGATGTCACCATCCTAACCAAAATCATCCCACTTCATGCATAACATCTTATTTACCCTTGATACAAACCCTTGAGGTTGATGTTTGTTTTATTCCCATTTTATAGATTAGGAGCCATTCAGAGATCTTAGGTACTTGCCTGGAAATCTCTACTTTCCACCAAGTTAAAAGTTAGCACTTCCCAGTGCATTTGTGACATTTGCTTTCCTCTACATCGTTGGTTCAGCCTACGGGCTTTGACAGGGGACTTTGACAGTCTCTTTCTTTTCACAATTCTCTTTTATCTTCTAGCATCATATTTACGTGGATGGGAAGGGCTTTCTTAGATGCGAGTCTCTTACTGTGAAAAGGTCTTGGGGGATGGGAGAGTGTTGAGAGGGTGCATAGTATTTTTTTTTGTTTAATTTTTGTTTTATCTGGCAACCCTTCTTTCTCTTCTGTGACTTCCCAGCCACAAGATAAATAGCCTTGTATCTTACAAGTTAAATACAATTACTGCTATCAAAGGTAGAGCCTTTCTGTCCCTGTAAATGTCTCTTAGAGGCTGATAAGCATTTCAAAGCAAACTGTGGGCTTCTAGCTAATGCTAAAATTAAACCTAACCACCTAGAAGACAAAAAGACAAGAATACATACACATTTATATACACATATATGTTTATACACATACACACACACCCTATGAAAGAGAGAAGAACGTTTGGGATAGAGGGAAAAGGAACTCATAAACACATGGCACGTGGACACAAGACACATGTCCCTGAGACATTAAGCCAGCACATGGCTCAAGGTTATTTATGATATAATAACACACAAAGGACTTTGTTATCATTATGAAGATTTACATCAGATAATGTGACAGCAGTTATAGTAAATAAAGACATTATTTATCTAGAATTCATTTGTGAATAAGACTGTGATTTTGATATAGAGACTTGTTCATCAAAAGAATAATGTTTCTGGAAACTTCTAGAGGACTTTATGAGATAAACATCTTAATGGGTTATAGTTAATAATTTTCTCCTCTTTAGTAGACTACCTTGGGATTTGGAGGGGAAGGTGGAATTTAACAAAAGGCCCAGGATGATTATTTATTTAACCATATGTTAAATGGTACACATATTATATAGTCTAGGGACTCAGTGACATAAGTGATGAGAAAATCGAGGGTCACTCCTAGGCACTCCTTTAACTAGAAATGTAAGGAAAAAGACTTCTCAGTTCTTATGAATAATGAATATATGTATATATTAAAGCAAATCTAACACTTTCAAGATGAGAAATACAGTGTGGTCACCTTTCATGTGTTTTTAAATTAAACTCATTTGAAATTAATATGACAGAAAAATACTAATGACATCTTACTCTATACAAGGCATCTGTAATTAACACAAATTCTTTCAAATTAAAACACTCATCAAACATTGCATAATTTCAAAGCTAACTGAATTGCATTTTATTTTTTCTATTGTCACAGAGAAGCTCCAGTTTAGATAGCAAATAGAAACCTGGCCTGTAAAATTTATCTTAACTATTAAAATCCAGAATTATTATCCTAACCACAAAATGCAATTACCCTGGACTGCTTTCACTCTGCCTCAGAGTCAGACGGACGTCAAATGTCCTCAGAGCCTGCCCAGGAGTATAGCTGTATTTATAGGAAAAGTTTCCAAGTTCAGTCTCTTCAGTTTAAGTTTTATACAAGGTTGCAGGGTCCCTGTAGTTATTTAAAGTCTAAAAGGAACATTTAGCTTCTTACGGAAAGGTGGTGCATAAATATCCAATAATACTAATAATATATATTCACATACAGTATGTCATTTATAACTCTATAAAGCACAGAGGGTAATGAAAGGCGCTCTAAACTGTAGATCACTCAATCGATTGTATTCTGTACTGCAGCTCCTCTCAGAGAGATAAAGACCTTCCACTCCTCAAAAATCCCGTCAATATGCCGGCAGGCTGAAGAAGGGAAAGGAGGGTCAGAGGAGAAAAGATAGAATGAGTCAAGGACAAAGAGGCACTTCTGATCTTAAGTTCATGAAGTTAATGTGTCCTGGATCTGATTCCCACTGATAATTTAGTTTGTTTTATGAGATGCGTTGTTTTTCCCCAGGATACTTTTACCGCCTTATGGTAAGTCTCTGCTGCTCTGTTGGCCTAGATGGAAGGCTTTCCCACATGCCAGCGACTGAGCCACAGGGCTGCATAAGAGCACTTGGGGATGTAGGTGTATCAGTGGAAAAGGACAATTCAAACCAAGAGCTAAAGGTTGGGGCGCCTGGCTGGTTCAGCCAGCGCAGCATCTGCCTCCCACTCAGATCATGATCCTGGAGTCCCGGCATGGAGTCCCACATCTGGCTCCCCGGTCAGTGGGGAGTCTGCATCTCCCTCTGCTTCTGCTCCTTCCCCTGCTCATTCTCTCTCTCTCTCTGTCAAATAAATAAATAAAATCTTTAAAAATAACAACAAAAAAACAAAAGCTAAAGGTTATGTCAAAGCATATGATGGAAATGAGTTGATAATGGACCACAAAAAAATTATAACCCATCTTAATGTTGGCCTTTCAAAAGCAGAAACAGTTCAGAAGTCTCTTTACTAAGTGATGTTGCCTTTTATTAAAAGGAGATGTTGCTAATACCCCACCTCATCAGTGGGGTGAGTTTGAGTGGACTAATCTCCTTAGGCAGTCATGCATTCTGCCTTCCACAAATGTTAACTCAAAATCGGCTTTGCATATGAATCCATGCTAAATGGTGGGTCCATGATGGATAATAAAACATAGCCCCTGCCTTCAAGGATCTTCTAGTCTAGTGAAAGAGAAGTACATGTACACAAGCAAGATAGTTTTTTTTTTTTAAGATTTTATTTATTTATTTGACAGTCAGAGATCACGAGTAGGTAGAGAGGCAGGCAGAGAGAGGGGCAGAAAGAGAGGTGGGGGGGGGAGAAGGCTCCCTGCTGAGCAGAGAACCCCATGCAGGGCTCGATCCTAGGACCCTGGGATCATGACCTGAGCGAAAGGCAGAGGCTTAACCCACTGAGCCACCCAGGCGCCCCGCAAGATAGTTTTAATACTTAAATTTTATTGTGCATATACTAAGTACTAGGCAGTACACTGAGTTCTTCTATTAAATATTTAAAATAGCCCTAAGGGGTAGAGACTATTTTTATCCTCATCTTATAAGTGGAAACATGGAGGCTTATGAGATTAGCTCTCCCCGGGTCATAAACTAGTACAGGAATCCCTGGAACTCAAACCTGTCTCTCTTGGAAGGCCAACTTAGTGTTTCTGTGTACTACCTGCCCGGTGGTACCTGCAGTTCCAGAGAGAGCAAGAAGGTGCTGACATTCAGATAAAATCTGGGTTCAACGGCCCACGGAAGTGTCTGATGGAGCCTGAGGACCAGACAGGAGTGGCATCGGGTGGAATTTGGGTTATGATCTTTGGTTCTCTGGGACAGTGCTAACAAACTAGACATTCAGAAGCATGAACTGTGATGCGACACCTTGCACCTTTCACACTGAGGGAACGAAAGGGCGGGCATTGTTCATTCCTTATTTCACTTTGTGTCATCTGCCCCATGGTTACAGAGGAGAAGCATTCATCTCTTTCTCTTACAGAATAAAGCAGGGGCACTTGGTGGCTCAGTTGATTAAGTGTCTGCTTTCGGCTCAGGTCATGATCCCAGGGTCCTGGGATCAAGCCTGGCCTTGGTCTCCCTGCTCAGCAGGAAGCCTGCTTCTCCCTGTCCCACTCTTCCTGCCCCTGTTCCCTTCCTCACTCTCTCTCTCTCTTTTTCTCTCTCTCTCTCTCTGTCAAATAAGTAAATTTTTAAAAAAAGAAAGAAAGAAAGAAACCAAAGCTCAGGGAGTTGGAGCACATTTGTTTTAGTCACGGGGCCAGAAAGTGTCAATGCTGGGATTCTACATAGATTTGTGTGTGCCTACACCCCTCTCTCCCTGTTACCCCACTTTTCCATCTGCTTCCCAGGATACTCAGTTCCTATTGTATATGGAGCTCAGAATCAATCCGTTGACAGAGGTAAATTCACATGCAAATTTACTATTGTTTCCCACATCCCAGTGCATGTGGTATACTCTGTAATCACATTATTAAACATTTACTAGAAATGTGTTTCTGCCCGATGCACAATTGCCAGTCTCAATGTTTAATTAAACTAAATTTGTTTTCATTTTAATCACACTATTGAAATGTGGTTTTTCTCAGAGTTCAATGGTGAAATTTTTATTCCAAATGCCTACAAGTGTGAGAGAGCTGTATATCCTGGTCAAGGGAAAGTGGATATTACAACATATCCTTGAATAAAGGATTGTAGGGGAATAATATTAGTTGATAAGAAGCAGCACTGGTACAGCATTTATTTTGTATCAGGCTCATGAATTATCACACTGAATCCTCACAGCATCCTAGAAAGTGATTCTATTATGATTCCCATTTTGGAGATGAGGCAACTGGGTCTCAAAGAGCAATACACAAGAGTAAGAATAAGTAACATCCTTGCCAGTATCATACAACCAGCAAGTGATAAGGCCAACTTGGATTTGAATATAAGCATGGAGACCCTGATACCTTCATTTACAGTTTTTTAAAATTTTAGGTAATCTCTATACCCCATCTGGTGTTGCATGTCACAACCCCAAGATCAAGAGTCCATGCCCTTCCCTTCAGTTAGGCAGGCACACCCCCTTCTCTTAATACCTTCATTTAGAGGCACTTCTTCTCTAAAAGACTGAATAATAAAAATGATAGGCTATGCAACTTTTGAGGTCTTTGTTGCAATTCTTTAACTCGGCTGTTGTGCAAAAGCAACCGTAAACAGTACATAACTGAATGGGCACTGTTGTGTTCTTTTTTTTTTTTTTTAAGATTTTATTTATTTATTTGACAGAGATCACAAGTAGGCAGAGAGGCAGGCAGAGAAAGAGGAGGAAGCAGGCTCTCTGCTGAGCAGAGAGCCCGACGTGGGGCTCCATCCCAGGACCCTGGGATCATGACTTGAGCTGAAAGCAGAGGCTTCAACCCACTGAGCCACCCAGGCGCCCTGGCACTGTTGTGTTCTAGGAAAACAATTTACAAGAAGAAACTACGATGAGCCACATTTACCCATTGGTTGTAGTTAGGGGGCCTTTGATTTAGATCATGTGTCTTTTGAAGCCTACAGCTCTGTTTTTACCGATGCATTAATTTTAGTTTTTGGATTGTCTTAGCTCTGTTAAGAATAAAGGGAGCAAGATAATCTCTTAAGTGAATGAGTTAAATTGGAGAGACATAGAGAACAATATTGTTAACTAGAGTAGCATAGACCCACTGGTGAGGTTAATTCAGGATAAAGAAATACACAAGTGGGGTGGGCAATCCATGTACCTGTACTTAAGAACCCAACAGTATACTGCTTTCCTAACTGAACACCAAAGACATAGATTCAGTTCTAACCTTCATTTATGTTATGCCATAGCTTGCTTAGAGCAGGATTTGAAAATAAACTGAAGGCCTTAATATTTCTCTAGTTCTGTTACTTCTGCTTTTAACTATAAATGGTGGTAATCCGAATGCACGCTTTCTCGCTTACTCCTTAGGGAAGTTGTGTACTTTTCTTTCAAATTCATGGATTTTGTATTAGCCACTGGCTCAGCTGCCCTAGCCTATTCTCCATAGCCCTTCTGCATAAAGGTGCCAACTGACTTCTTAGCATTTATCTTTTCTTCTAGCCGCTCACTGATATACCATAACCATTTTCCGAGTTCCAGAGAAACTTCTCTTCATTTTCTCGACATTGCTTGTCCCTAACCAGCTGTTAGGAGATTCCTACTTCTGCTTGTACTGTTTCTAGCCATTTGAGGGCAGACTTTTAGGAGTCTGCCATTTGAGGGCAGACTTTTAGGTGTGACCCAGCCTACTTCTTGCTGTTGAGTTTTAGAGATTTTAGAATCTGTTTCTATTTATTAGAAGAAAAAGCACCAGGTTATCAGTTATAATAGGTGTGTATATATATCCTCAAGCATGCGGAAGTTTAAAATAAGTTTTTAAATTAAAAAAAAAATCAAACTAAGGAAGACCAGATTTTGTTTTCACAAAATAGCAGCCCATCTACATTTTACCAGTCTCAGTATTGAATATGATAAAGCTATCAGTCTAAGGTCAAAGTTTCCACCACCAGAATAGAAAGTGTACAACACCAGACTTGGCTTTCTAGAGCCCAAGCAAAGTGGTCACATTGGGGGAACTGTTAATTACCCCTCACCTCTTTTTTTTTTCCCTGAGCCAAAAAGACAATATAACAGGTGTTCAGTAAATGTTAAACTGCACAATTGTACAGATATTACTGGAGGCTTCTGAGTTCATTGTCTGCACGTACATAATATAGTATATACCAAGATAAAGAGTATCCTTTACAAGCATTAAGTATACCTAAGTTCGTTTAAAAAGTAATAGGAAAATAACAAATTTTTATTATGTATAGTTGAGATTTTACAGCGAACTTTTATTTGTCGAAACAATTAAATCTTAAATTTAATAACCCTGGGATGATTCTCTGTAGGTCCAGAAGAGCAAATTTCCCAGTATACTTAGTCAAAATGGTAGAAGAGAGAAAAGAACATTCAGGCATCCGTGAAAGTTAAAAAAAAATAACTAAATATAAATCTGACATAGATACGTATGTAAAGTAAAAATAAATCTAAAATCTTCTCAGACAGCCAAGGTTTAGAAATACTTGGTAGTTCATTTTCAAACCTATATAAAACTGTTGCGAGATGTTGACTATTTCAAATAAAATAGGAATTTATATAAGTGAAGTACAAACTTAAATAGAACCAAAATGCTTTTAGGCTTTCGAAATGAATAGCTGGAATTTTACTGAATTTTTTATATGGTGAGGGGAGAGCTAGACTTCCAGACAGGAAAAAAAAAAAAAAAATGAAGGTAATACATGGAAAAGAAGATACCACTCCCAGGGGGCAACTGAGGTCCCCTACAGGAGAAGAACCAAGTGAAATCTTTGCTTCATTTTGTGACTTCCTTCTACTAAGACCTCAGAGAATTTTGAGTTCCATGGAGGACCGTAAAGGGAATTTTGAAATACTCTTAATGGCTCTGTTCTGGAAATAAGGCAACCGAACTGAGCCAGGTACCCTGCCAACTCGTTGACTCAGAGTCCTCCCCAACGCTGACCCCAGACCTTTATGACAATTCTCTAGCCTTATTCCCGCCCTCAGTAATTGTACACAGTTCATCCTCAACACGTCTTCTAAGCCAACCTTCCAGTGATCTGGTTGAAATGCAGTAGTAGTTGTAGGTGTCACTCAGAAACACTCAAGCCAAAACATCAATGAACTTTTCAGCCAGGAAACCCAACTCCTTCTGTGGCTGCATAATCATGTAGCTGCATCATTCTGTCAGGTTATAGTTGCTTTAATTTTTCCTGGTCCATTGGAATAATCAATATTTTGTTCCTCTTGTGGTTTTGATGCCTTGATTGGTGCCACTCTCCCCAGTGCAGCTACTTTGAACAAGCAGACTGTTGACTAGGAAGCTCAAGACGTTGAGCAGTAATTATGTATGTTCAAACCTCACTGCATTTTGAATGTGTAGTAACAGCTGAAATCCCAGTTGTCACAGCCAACCTCTAAGGACAGAAGCAACCCCAGTATCGGCATTCCTTTGTGAAGAGAAACCATTCAGATTTGTCTGTGAAAGTATTTATATATTAAGGATCCATCTCTACAAATCCCTGTGCTAGGAACGGAATCATAAATAGGGTTTGGACCATTATTCAATCAGAGCATATTTAAATCAAATAGGATAAGTAAGGAAGAAATCTATTTCTTTAGTACTCACTGTGTCTAGGTTCTCCTTTTTCAGTCACCCTCAGAAGTAAATCTTTGAAAGAAAGTAAGAAGTAAGGTACATCTTTGGACAGCATCCTTTGAATTTGGTTAGATGGGAAATTGCATTCCCTGTTCAGAAGTCTAAAACTTGTAAGGATTCCAATGGGATTTAAATAAGCTACCCTCCCAGGTAATCAGAAATTAAACCATAAAACCAAGAAAACTACATGCTGTTCTCTCACCTGTCTCATCTCCTGTCCTAGTTGTGCCTTATACTTACTGAGTTCTAAGTGCCTTTTGACAAGACAGCAATGGGGCATCAGGAGACCCTGCACAAATGTGAGTAGGCAAATTGAGTCACTCAAAGGCCTTCTTTTAATCTTCTGGATCATTATTGCAAAGATAAAAGTGGGGTTTCTGAAAGAGTAAAATTCAAAGGATCTTCACAATTAGAATGGTGATAATACTAGATCATCGGGTACATTTCCCTGGTAGGTTCAGAAATTTCTGCAGAAAACGGACTACTCTAATTTGACTAGTATAATTTGAAATGTTACAGATGATACAGTTTGCCTTTCTTCTACCAAGAAAATAGGCCTGTCTGATTCTCCTCTTTGGCTGGAAAAGTTTTTTTGTTCCACTCCATTATCATTAGGGATGTCATTTGAAATGATTCCCAGTCATTTCTTTAAATCCAAGACATTTATGTCTTACAGATATCTAGGAGATATTTCTTGTGGAAAGGTACAAACTTCTATGGAGAATATATGAAGACATTCTTTCCTTTGAGATATTTATAAATTCTCTCTATACATACAGGACACGCACACGCACACGTACACACACATCATTGGGTAAATACTAAAAACATTGCCTTTGTCCTGGCACAAATAAATCTATTTAAACATAAAATAGCCTAAAGATCTTTAGACATAGCACTCAGATGGCCAAGATTTAATATCATGCTAGTTAATATTTTATATTAAATAGTTAAAAGAAGGGAGAATCATTAATATTTTATTAATATATCTCAAATTTGTAGTTTTTCAGATGTTATAAGAACCTTGGTAATCATTTAAACTTTCAAAGGTAATAACTTGGTGATTTATCGGAGTCGGAACACCTTCCTCTGCTTGAAGTAGCAGCAGTCATCAATTTCATGACCATTCTTGAGCACTTAAGATGTGTCAGTATTTCATGTCGTGGTGTGTTGGAAAGGGTATTGTGGAAGTAGGATGGTATAAAAAGATTTTTTTTAAATTTTGTTTCTAAGGTGATTATAATTTTATACCAAAACAACAACAACAAGAAACCATGCCCACAAGAGCTGCAATTGCACGATAGAGGAGTCTAGGTTTTAGGTAAATATTTTAAATGTATGGATAATTTTACATAATTATTAACTACCTTCTGAAAAGTGTAAAAAATATATTTTTAAAAATAGCTATGCTGGCCATCACATTTACAATATGAACTAATATTTGAGTCATGACTTGAAATGTGACGTACTTCTAATTATTGACAAGTATGTGTCATCTGAGTTGTCAGTCAAAAGGTTTAGATATTAGCTGTCCTTACTCTTTTTTTAACCCCTTAGATTTTGATCTTTTTTTTTTTTAAGATTTTATTTATTTATTTGACAGACAGAGATCACAAGTAGGCAGAGAGTCAGGCAGAGAGAGGAGGAAACAGGCTTCCTACTGGGCAGAGAGCCAGACACGGGGCTCGATCCCAGGACCCTGAGATCATGACTTGAGCCTAAGGCAGAGGCTTAACCCACTGAGCCACTCAGGCGCCCCGATTTTGATCATTTTTGATGTTTTTCTCTACTGTCCAACTGCCATTCACCTAAGGTAATACAGTTCTGATACCAACTATTAAGTCCCAGAAGAATGACTTCTAAACTCCCCTCAGTGTTTATAAGGCTATTTTTTTTTCTAGCTGATCCATAAGCTTTAAAAAGAGTCGAAGAGGCAGTGCGTGCTTTTTAAAAGACAAAGTCGCAAGGTGGGAATGTTTTTTATCTGGTTTTGGTCTTCAGTGTTTTGCTTTGTTTTTATTGTTTTGTGTTAGTAGGGAGTGTGGTGGAACATATCTTTCTATTCTAGGCCTAAGTAAGCCTATTTGTTTATAATCAGTGATTATTCATATCCTACAGGAACATCAAAGGTTTGGTTTGGTTAGAAGTTTGGAGTAAGGGATGGGAGTAAAGGCAATATTAGCTCAGGAAAAAAAAAAAAAGAAAAAAAAAAGGCAGTCCTTCCAGATTCCCCATGGAATCCTTTAAGGAGTAAAAAAAAAATCCATTGGTGGGTAGGGGTTAGAGTCCCAGAACATCTTCCCATTAAGCCTGCATTTTCTACCAGCTTCTGTCCACCCTTCTTTGAATAATGATGGCAGGAGATGACTCAAGTAGCTGAGGGGCTCCCTATTAGTTCTATTCCTTATTACCTCTAGAGTCAACCCTACCACTCTCCCACCCTTAACCTTGTCCAAGTCCAGAAATGAAGACCAGAGAAGTAGCAGTCCCTCTCTGGTTCTCCTTATCTGTCCCAATTCCCTCAGCCCTGACCTGTCCCCTCCTCTGAGGAGCTGCAGTATTGCATCCATTTCCTTGGATTTGATCATTTTCTCTTAAGAATGAAGAAGAGGACTAAGGGTAGGTAACAGGGGTCCGTGCCTCCCTGTTTCCATTCCAGAACCCCTAAGGCTTTCACCACCTCAAGCTCCTCTGACTCTACAGATAGCAGCGGAGCACCTCCCCTTCTTCCTGTTGGCTCTCAATGGAAACCCTCACACAGGAGGCTGCTTCATTTACCCAGTGTCTGCTTCCCAGTCCTTCCTGGATTTCCCAACTCCCTGGCTGTATCATTGAAGCTACGCTGCAGAACAAAACCCCTCCAAACCTTTGTTCATTGGCTCGTGTTTTTGTGGGTCATAAAGGTGTTTTATCTGTTCCTGGACGGCTTGGATGGACCTGGAATGTCTTGACGGCCTCACTTACAGGTCTGGGCCCTCAGCTGAGCTGGCGAAGTGGCTTGGAGGGCTGGGGTCTCTCTTCTTGGGATCTCTCATCTTCCAGGAGCCGAGACTGGTTTTGGCTTTCTTGATAATGGCCGTCTCAGGCTTCAGCAGCATGAGGAGGGAAGCACTCCCCATGCAAGGGCTGTTCAGACCTCCGCTTACATCCCATTTGCTAATATGCCCTGTGCCAAACAAAGCAAGTCTCAGAGCCAACCCAGAATCAAGGAGTGGAAAAGTAGAAGGGGTGGAAAAGGAGACCCAGCTGCTGACAGGAGGAGTGACAGGAGTCTCATTGCAAAGGGGCGTGGTCGTAGGAATGGGATTGGACCTGTTTTGCAGTGAACTTTGGCAGAAAGCTTGGGAAAGGTTGTGGCAGCTATAATTTCCCTCTTAAACTTCCTCCCTCTCAACCCTAAATTCAGGACTGAATGTGAAGTTGTAAACTAATGGCTTTCACTGAGGAATTGCCCGCCTCTCTCTTTACTTTAAGATCCGACATTTTGGAATTAATCTTGGCTCTAACTGCCATATCACATGGCCGCCGCCTTCTTTTTTTTTCCCCTCAGCATGTCTTATCACTTTGCTTAAATTGAGTTAATTGCTTCTTTAAAAATGAAATGTCCGTTTTTTAAAAAAAATTAATCTTGTTTTTATATTCCCTTTGGACACTTTCAAGTACTTTATCTGCCTTTGTTTTGAGTATTTGTGAAATATCAGTGTTATTTATGAAACAAGTTGTATTTATATAAATTGTGTTCTTCGTTTCATTTTTTTCCTTTCCTTGTCTTCCCTTTTTTTTCTTTTTAACAAATACAGTTCTGCTATAAAAACAGCCCCTTGCTGATCTCTACTTTTCTCTAGACATTCTTTGAGCTCCATACATTGTTTATCATTATCCTTTGTTTGTAGCCAGATTTGAGGCCATGCTGTAATTCTCACAAACAAATCAATTTGAATTAATTTGCCAAGGAGAGTTAACGAGGCATTGTATGAATTCGAGATATACTACAACTGCTGCATTCCCCGAGGTCATCTCTTCACTGGGAAAATTTTGATTCTTGTACCACATTGCAGTAGTGTATCTCTGACCTTTGAATCTTGCACCAAATGATGCGTGGCTGCCAACTGGTTCATTTTTTGAAAAGCCTTGGAAATGCCATATAATCAAACAAATAGGAGTAGAAATAATTCCTTAATTAATACCTTTGCTGGGGGAGGGTTATCTTTAAAATCTCCACTCTCGGGGGCACCTGAGTAGCTCAGTGGGTTAAGCCTCTGCTTTCGGCTCAGGTCATGATCCCAGGGTCCTGGGATCGAGCCCCATGTTGGGCTCTCTGCTCAGCAGGGAGCCTGCTTCCTCCTCTCTCTCTGCCTGCCTCTCTGCCTACTTGTGATCTCTGTCTGTCAAATAAATAAATAAAGTCTTAAAAAAAAAAATAAAATAAAATCTCCACTCTCGGATGCTTGCCTCAGCTAGGCAGGACCCTGGGATCATGACCTGAGCTGAAGGCAGAGGCTTTAACCCACTGAGCCACCCAGGCGCCCCTAGGAGTCCTATTTCTAAAGATGCTGTAAGTGGGAAGTTCGAGAAACATTAAAAGAGGGAAAATACATTTCTTTGATAATCTTTGAAGTCTGTTCAACCTTAAATTGTAGACTCCTTCTCTCAAAATACAAACTGTGAGTTCCAAAGGACTCTACTCACAAAAACACAGACACTGCTTTTTAATTATAAAACATAAAAAACCAAACAAACAAAAACATTTGCTTAAGCAGGACCTCCGTGGTTATGTGGACTCCCCTTCATTCCCACTCCTCACCCTCACACGTGCTGTCACCAGCATGTCCTCCCTCAGAATTTAAGTAAAGGCTGGTACAAACAAAATAAATAGGAAAATTCAGTCCACCTTTTGCTGAGCAAATGGTCGCCAAATTTCTCAAAGGAGATCAGATCTCTGGGTCTTACATGAATAATTTCCCAGACACTTAAAGAATTGAACCCAAGCCCCTATTAATGTTTGCTTAGTCAGAATAGAAAACTAGTTTGGGAAAATTGTCCCAAATTTTACATTGTATAAAAGGATTTATCTCTTAAACTTGAGACTGATAACATAAAAATTCTCCAGTGTTTTTAACAGGAAAATTGTGATGTATTTAACCATATTTAACAAAGAATCTGATAATGGCTAAGGACTAATATGGGCTCATCCAAACAAGTCTTATGGAACTAGGCTAATTCTCTTCAGATGGCATTAACAAATTGGCGGATGAGACGCATGTTTTAGACACCGTGTATCTTCATTTCCCTGAACTAGTATAAAGAGAGCTATGACAGGGCGCCTGGGTGGCTCAGTCGGGTAAGCCTCTGCCTTCGGCTCAGGTCATGATCTCAGGGTTCTGGGATCGAGTCCCTCATAGGGCTTTCTGCTCAGTAGGGAGCCCGCTTCCCTTCTCTCTCTGCCTGTTTCTCTGCCTACTTGTGATCTCTCTCTCTGTCAAATAAATAAATAAAATCTTTTGGAAAAAAAAAAAGAGAGCTATGACAGCATCTTAAGGAGATCTGCCTCTGGTTGAGCTGAAACACTCAGATGAAGCTTTCTAGCTTTCCTGTATCTATTGCTATGTAACAAATTACCCCCAAAATTCAATGGCTTAAAACAACAAATACTTACTGTCTCACGGTTTCTATAGGTCAAGATTTGGTAGCAGCTTAGTTGAGTGGATCTGGCTCAAGGTATTGGATGAGTTGACATCAAGATAGCAGCTGGACTGCAGTCATCTCAAGACTTACCTAGGCCTGGAGGGTCTGGTGGCCTCAGGTCCTTGACATGTAATTCTTGAAGGACTTAAGTGTCCTTAAGATATAACACTAGCTTCTCTGGAGTGGGTACTGAAAGGGAGAGGAAAAAGGAGGGAGAGAGGGAGATAAAATTAGAGAGAGAGAAGTCACAGTGCTTTTTTTCATCTAGTCTCTCAAGCCACACACTGTCACTTCCAAGGTACGCTATTGTTTAGAATTGAGTCACTAAGTTCAGCCCACACATAAGGTTGGAGAATTAAACTCCATCTTTTACAGAAAAGAATTTCAAAGAATTTATAGACGTTATAAAGCCTCCACATAATCCTATTCTGTACGTTTTTCAGGGTCTTGAATAAAGGCACAAAGATATGCTTATCAAATTTGTAGATGACATAAAGCTAAGAAATGTGTATCCTCAAAATACAAAAGACCTAGAGTTAAGTATTTTCTTATCAGGTTGGAATGCTGTTATGAAACAAAAAAAAAGGATACATTTAATAGGGTATAATTAAAGTCCTGCTTGGAAGTTCACCAACTGTATTGCATGAATGCAAGATGACCCAAACTTGGGTAAGCAATTCAGTTAGAAACTGTTGGGTTTTTGTTGGAAATAAGCCTAATATGTGACAGTAACATGATGTGGTTATTTAGACAACTCTTGCAAACTCGTATATTAACCAGGTCAAGTGTGGGTGGTACACGATACACTGATTGTGGTCTTTAGATCCCTGGGAATAATGTAATCATTTGTAGGCATGAGGTTTAAGGTTGGTCTAGAAGACCTATAACTTATAAATACCAGGAGTCCATAAGATCAAAACAGAAGGATTACTACAACATCAGGTTATTATGACATCAGACATATTGATTTTGGTGTGACTTTCCCATTCATGAGAATGAAAATGTTTTTCTTTGTTCTCCATTGAAATTATCCCTCTAAACTTCCTACCTATAATCTGAGCTGTATAGAAATATCACACATACATGATCTTTTTGTACCAAATATTCTAACATTCTGCCCTTAAAAACAGAGTTTGATTTCCTCTGCATGAGAGGAATAAAAGGGGATAGGGAGTGGAGAGAGGAACGTTGCTAGAAAGAAATGAAAGAAACCAACAACATTAAAGAGACACAGGCTGACACAGAGGTTGGACAACCGGAATGCATGGATCACAGGGAAGGGTGACCCCAAAATAACACTGTGGCTTTTGCAACAAGGAGGAAATAAGTGATAAGAAGAAAGGTACCTGGGGGAGCCTGGAAGGGATCATATGTCAAATGGTTGAAGACCGGACATTAAGGCTTTATGTTGAACAGAAATTTGAAAAAAAAGTTTTGACACTAAAAATTGTGTAGTGAAGTAATTCTTGTAAGTTTACCTTCGCTTGAGTTTAACCCCTTTGAATCAGGTACTGTTACTACAATAGCAACAAAAAAATAGTAATAAGCGATCTATTGAGCACTTCAGTCATGCCACATACTGTACTAAGGAGTTCATATACATTTAATTCTCAAGACCACCCTATGTTGTAGTTATTATTATAATCCTCATTTTATATATATGGATAAATTGAAGCTTAAAGATGCACCAAGACATAGATATTTTAAATATGCTTACCAGAAGAGAACTAGACAAAATTCAGCTATTGAAATTGACTAGTTTAGCTTTAGTGAATGTTTTGAAATAATTATGGAAGGAAATCAAATTTTATAGTCAATTTATATTTTAATTTATAGCATGTCATTTTTGAAAGTGGCTCTTAAATAAAGAATAGATGCTACGTAGACCTATCATACTGAAGCAGATTTTGTTAGAAATTGCTTGAAAACACTATGGAGTATGATGCCTCCATCAGAAAGGATGAATACCCAACTTTTGTAGCAACATGGATTGGACTGGAAGAGATTATGCTGAGTGAAATAAGTCAAGCAGAGAGAGTCAATTATCATATGGTTTCACTTATTTGTGGAGCATAATAAATAACATGGAGGACATGGGGAGATGGAGAGGAGAAGGGAGTTGAGGGAAATTGGAAGGGGAGGTGAACCATGAGAGACTATGGACTCTGAAAAACAACCTGAGGGGTTTTGAAGGGGTGGGGGGTGGGAGGTTAGGGGAGCCTGGTGGTGTGTATTAAGGAGAGCACGTATTGCATGGAGCACTGGGTGTGGTACAAAAACAATGAATACTGTTATGCTGAAAAGAAATTAAAAAAATAAAAAAAAAACCCAAAAAACAAAAAACAAGTAGCAGGCTGGTTTGGCCTATAGACCGTAGTCTGCCACAGGGTATTAGCTGTGTTAAAAAAAAAAAAAAAATTGCTTGAAAATACCCCCTTAAATTATGGAAACAAAGATATTGCACTGCTTGGACCTTGTTTTATTAATATTCCTGGGATTGAAAGTATCCTTTTAATGGATGGATGAGGAGAAATGAAGAGAAATTCCAGGAGAAATGAGCTTTGGGAAGAGGGTTGAGAATGGCCTCAAGGTGCAGGAGAAGGATGGGGAATTGTGATATATGTCCTAATTGTTGCCTCAGGGCAAATGATCATGAGTATAATTACATTTAAACAGAAATGGGACTTTCAATTAGATCTGGGATATGAAAGAGAACCTCAGTGTTAGCATATCTGCACAAAAAGTCACCTCACCCAGGAACAAAGGTCAGAGAATAGAGACATGATCCCTTGGATGCCTGGATATAAAACACCAAGGGTATATCTTCTAACATGGTTCTCATTTTTCCAACATGTGTTAGGGAAAGATCTTGAGAATTAAAGTAAATCACAAACCCTCCCCATGCCATCCTCTTCTAACTGCTCATAAACTAAGTCCTTGCCTGGATTATTGCATTTAATTTGTACAAAACCTTGTAACAAAGGTATTATTATCTTCATTTTTTTAGAATAGTGAAGAAACTCTGAGACTCATTTAGATTTAGTCAGTTGTTCAAGTTCACAGAAATGGTAAATGTCTGAGATAGGATTTCATCTATAGTCTGACTCCACAGCCAATGCTCTTTTCACTCATGTCTGAGTCATCTCTGCTTCAGCCGCTTAACCCCCAAAGCCTAGAAAAGGTGGATCAATATGATGACTTTGATATAGGAAGGAAATGATATGCCTTTCCACATATATTTTCCATTTCTGAACATATATAAGCATATAAGACAGTGGGTCAACACATGGCCAAGTCAGGGTATGCCTGGGTGACCCACACTACTGTCTAGGAGCAGATATCTAATCACTTGGGAAAGGTAGTTCTCTTGGCTCACAGAACCACCTAAGTAAGTCTGAAGAAGCTTGCTTACTTAATAATGCCCTTGTGCTCTGGGTCCATTAATTCACTTCCCCCAGCTGATCAGTTTCCTGCTCTAAGAGATTAATTTCTTTACCTTGGCACATGAAAGGATCAAGACATAACATAGAGATAGTTCTTTTTCCTTCAACCTCAAAGGTATATTTGAGGATTAATGAGATGATGCTTATAATTGGATTTTGAACTCTTTGGTTGAAAGGCACTTTATATATAACAGATACTTGCTTTTTTTGGTGGAGGTCTATCCATCAGTTCCAAGTGGACAAGCATTCTAGATGCCCTTTGGGTAGCACAACAGCCTCCTTTTTGACTCTGGGAGAGTTCATCTGGGTCAACATCAGGAACAAGACCGGAGCTGAGCTCAGAGAGTTTCACTAGTTCCTTTTCTTTAGTGTCTTATATTTGCTTTGAAACTTACAAAGTGTTCTGTGGGGAAGGAGACATTGTAAGAACCTCTGAAATGCCCTCCTGCTTGAGCCTGCTCACATCGATTTTCTCTTGCCTCTGGCTCTAGTACATAGTATTCATTCTTTGACTGTTCATTAGACCCGTGGTCTCATTTTTTAGTGTCAACAAAGCAATAAAGAAAATTTTTTTTCTTTTATTCTAGGACTCAAAACAAAATGTAAAATATACCTCTGGCATTAATTTTGCTCAGATGAATGTTGTTACAGTATTCCTATTAGCATGTCCATGTGCTTGACAACATTTCAGATGGTATTTATAGGCTACCTGTAAAAAAGCATTTTCTGCCAGCCTGGTGCAAATTGCCAGATCCTTTAAGACACTCTTCCTCAACTTAGCAGCAGTATATCATCATTATCTGTGGCTGGACCAAGAAATCGCATCTGTCAATGCCTGAATTGCTCTTTTACTTTCAGTGGTTTTAGAAACCCACTTTGTTTTGGAAATGGGGTTAGCTAAGTATATTTTAGAAGACTCAGAAATATAAAAAGCAACAGCTAGGAGATTTAGGGGATATTTAAGATGTTT
Source organism: Mellivora capensis (assembly GCA_004024625.1). Taxonomy (NCBI): domain Eukaryota; kingdom Metazoa; phylum Chordata; class Mammalia; order Carnivora; family Mustelidae; genus Mellivora; species Mellivora capensis. The sequence continues at coordinate 65,153 of PISX010007431.1, forward strand.
CATTTTCTATGGCTCGTTGATCTCTAGAAGATAATCTTTGTGGGATGGAATATGGAGGCCTGATGAAGTTCTGAGGTCATAGGAGTACACCCTGGAATCTTTGTGCCTCCTGTAGATCATTAGAAAAGAACTGACCCCATTAATAATAGTTTTTAAAACATGAATGTTTTTCATACCCCAGGTTCTGTATATATTCTACCTCTTATTTTTCTATACAGGTCCTACAGTGGATTGGGAAATAGGGAAACTGAGGCCAGGTCGCTTGCATAAGATCACACAGCTGCTAAATGCTAATGTTAGAACTCAAAGCCAAATTTGTCTCCAAAGCCCATGATCTTAACTACTGTGCTGTATTGATCATGGCTTAAGGAAAATAAGGATGGTAGCTAAGGAATAGGATCTGTGCTTGGACCAATAGATAATGATAATAAAAGTCTCATAAAAGTCATTTTCTGTGCAATACAAAAGTTCTTTCTATCAGTCCATTTTTCAATTTAAAAAATATTCATTCCTTTGGACTAACAACATATTGCAACTTTACTCCTTTGGGACCCCAGAGAGAGACTAATGAACTGGGAGAGTGTTGGAGGGCCAACTTGCTTTCTTGGTTTTCCTTACTCTGTTTTCGCTTTTTTTATCCTAAATGGATTTGCTCAAATGTAGAAAACATGAGGCATTTCTGAATAGAGGTCGGAGCTCTGTGTGAACCAGTTGGGCCTTAATAATTTCACCTCAGAGTATTATGCTCTTCACAATATTATAATTTATCAGTGCATGTTAGATGTGTCTCCGGGAGTGAAAATACTTGGTAATAGAACCACTGATACAAATCCAGATGAATGTGGGAGGCTGGTGGCATGGAAAAACTCAATTTCTGATTTAAAAAAATGCATGCACACACACACACACACACACACACACACACACTCCTTTAAACAGAATAAGATAACTAGTTTGGTTTTTGTTTTGTTTTGTTTTGTTTGTTTGTTTGTTTGTTTTTACCCAAAATTCAGTTCTATGTAGGTGAGTGTCAGATCCATATAAGTTATTTAGGAAACATCTATTTGAAGATCTCATGGTGCAATGTATAGATTTCTCAGTATGGTTGAGAAGTGCAGTCATTACATTTTGGTCTCATTGGTCACGTACATATGCCTCTTTCTAGTGACATTATGACATTACTATTCATAAGGCCATTCTCTCTTGAGGATATCATCACTTTCTGTTGAAGAATTGATTTCACTCTTTGTTCAAGTTCTCATACTGGTTGCTATATGAAATGTACAACTGGATGTCATTAAGGATTTAATACGAGTGTATATGAATTTGACAAGGTTTGCTCAGCTTTCAGGGTAGTCCCTGTGTATGAATTCTTATGTTTAGAAGGTTGTTTACTCTTCAGTCAGACTAACAAAATGGGGCTTGGGGCAAATGAACTCATTCTCATGCACATGTTTCTAAAACAGTTCTTACTAATGTTTGAGATAAATTAAAATAAAAACCAACAAGAACATGAAAAGAGACTAAGAACAATGTTAATGTGGCAATTTAAACCAGTTTGGTTTTCCAAATGACCTTCATCTTTCACAACTTTTAACAGTATGTAAGATCACTATCTTTAGTGCCAGACACTATGAATCTGGTGTGGAAGACTTAAAATTTTTTCCTAACTGTCTCTAAAGCTGAGATGGAGAAGAATGACTCTCTCTTTCTTTCCCTTTCCAGTGGGTCTAAGGTTGAATCATGGCTATGCTGTCCTCCCAACATATCACTTACTGCTTATCCAACATACTTTCCTCTTTTTCTAGCCTGTACCATGCCTCAAAATGATTTTCTGTGGAGCTTTAGGTTTGGAAGAGAGTGTATGGGGAGGGGATACTTAGGAGGACAGAGAACCCCTAGGTGTCCCAAGAAAGTAAATCATTGCATCTTCTTATTTAATTTAGTACATCTAGAACTCTGACCGTCGGGCATTTTGGATATTTCTGATTTTGCCTGCATGTTTCTAAGCATATTTAGTTTTATGTCTGCTACTGACTTCACTAATCCATTCCACAGTGAGTGAAGGGAAGGTTATCACTATGTTTAATATTGCAGCCAACAATAGTTACAGAAAACCCAAAGTAATAGAATGTATTTAAGGTGAATCTGACACAACCCATTTGCCATTTTTCAGTATAATACTTTGTTGTAACTAAAACTTGAGAGGGGTCAAAGCTTATGAAGATGCATGATATCCCTTGTGTTATCTGTCTTCTTTTGTGTAGGATTAAGAGTACGGGATATAGGGTTTTCAGAAAAGTACATGTTCCTTTTCTATGAAGACATGTGAGAATTTACCCAACTTTATTTTTAATTAATGAAGTTCTGAATCCCCAGATCTACCCAGGAGGATCATTATAGTAATCTCTAATTGGCAACTATATTAACAGATAAAATTAACTTCTTTCACCATGAGCTTATTGAAACACCAAGATGGCCTTTCTGTTTTTTTTTCTCCTTACCTATACCTTCTCCTCCCCCTTTTTTCCTTTGAGAAGTAATACTCCATTTATTGTCATTTATCCTTTGATATGTTAATATATTATATTTTATCCCAGCCACATAACATCCCATGATTAGGCTGGAAACAGATCCATTGTTGTCTCTTTCATGAGCTTTGTTTTTGTTGTTGCTGTTTTTGTTATTAGTTGTTTTTTTTTTTTTATTCCTGTGGAATAAGAATGAGTCTGATTCTTAAAATCATTTGTTCATAGCAGAAATGAATGGGGAATCTTGGAAACATCTCCCAGCATGGCCACCCCTTTCCCATGTTGCACCTCATGGAAAGCAGGTGCCAGTTTAGCCACATGTGGAATCTTTGTCAGGAATAACTCCTGGAGGAAGGTGGCCCTAAGATGGAAATGTCATGGTCACTTTCTACTCACTTGGCCTCATGCTGTATTTAATCTTCACATTCTTTCTGGTTTTTAGAGTTCTTTGTAAATGATTTCCAAGACACCTGTTTTGAGATTTTGGTTTCATTTTTAATGTTGGTAATTTGAAATGGGATTCCCTAAGTTCTGATATACAGCTATGAGTGAAAAGTCATGAATTAGAATTTGCTAGTTTTTGCTTGATCACTGTGAGGTTGGTTGATGAGATAGAACAGTTCCCAAAGCATAGCTTCATTATTTTGTGATTTGAAGCATATTCATTAGGGGTATATCTCCACAATACCACCTCCAAATCTATCCTAATTAGACAAACCATCCAGGGGTGGTAACAGCAGTTACAAAAGGAATAAGGGGGCATAGTAAGCAGTTAAAAGCATTATGTTTGAGGCTTGAAACTAATTAGGTATTTCATGCTTGGAGGACGTTATCCCAAACAGGCTTTATGAATAGATACTTGTTCAGAAAGGACTTCTCATAGAAAGGTAAGAGAGGGAGACTAGATAAACATATAAAGCTTGCATCTATTAGTAGTAATAAAAAGTAAGGGTTTAAAAGTTTGCTAATATTCTATCCCTATATTTACAGCTGCTTTGATTTACAAATATTTACTTTGGGTTTTCTTTTTTTAAAAAAGTAGAATAAGTCTGGGCAGAGGAATAGAAATGTAAAGAACCATCCATAAAACCCCATCTATTTAACATCGCTGGGAGGATGCCAAGGTCTCCTTTATGGAGTAAGAAGTCTCCCTTGGCCATTCAAGGCTTAAGTTATCTTTTTCCCTCCACCAGAAGGTAGAGCAGTTATAAACACTTGAGAGAAGAATAAGGAAGTAGATAACCCCATGCTTCTGATATGGTACATTACCATGAGAGAAGATCATGCAAAACACCAGGGGGCCCCTATGATAGATAAAGCTAGTCTGGCATGTAAATTACTCACAGACCAAGAAAATCCTTGTGCCTCCATTGACCCAGTTAAGGCACGGTTGGGGTCAGATGGAGAAGAGTGAAGGTAAACCGGTTTCTATAAATGGCCAAAGCTCTTACTGATTCCCATCCCATGCCACATTTCCAAAACGTGGTGGAACACAGCATAGCTAGGACTCACCTGACCTCAAACCCGTCAACCAAGGGCAGAGTGACTTCAACTCCACCTCTACTAAAGATAAATTGATATCTATCTCTAAAAACTTCATAAACCAAAAACCTAGGATGTTTTTTAATGACATATTGACTTTTCAGATTGTTTTTTAAGCTGTTTTTTAAACTTTAAAGGCAACACTGATAATGAACGCTTCCAAATGGTAAAACAGAAAATCCCCTTCAAATATAACCGGCCCGTAGAGGAGTGGCTGCAGGAAAAAGGTAACCGTCGTTAAAACTTTCATTTTAAAATCATTTGATTCTAAACCCTCATTTTTAAAGCCTGCAAATAAATGTTCCTTAAATGATAATCGCCTGCTGCATAAATGACTGTTTTAATTTTCATTATAATTTGTGTCAGCTTCCACCTGCCATATGTTGATAAATCATGCTATAATACATTGCCATTAAAATACAGTTAAAGGGACTAACATCTAGCTTGCTATCAGCATGACAACCACAAACAAGAAATTCTAGGAACCTCTAAAAAAGAAATGTATTATGGCAATTTAACCACTGCATGACATTATTTGTTAATTTGTTTTAAATTACCTCTTATACCAAAGCTTTCTAAAGAAATTTCAAAAGTACTCTTTAAACTTACATCTTGAGGCTGTTTTGGCTTTACTAGCGTGTATAACAAAAAGAATCATCAGATCAACTCTTGTAACTTAAACTGCTTAAGACAAATGTTATAAGGGGAGCAGTGTTTTCTAACATTTGCTTTTAAATGAAGAAAAAATGAGAAAGATGAATTTTGCCTTTAGATTCAAACTTAAGAGGCAAAAGTGTTTCATAAGAGGTTAATTGTGTCCTAGTTGCTGGCTGAAACTTAAAAAAAAAAGCAAAGCTTATTTTACACTTTGGTTGTGTAATACCCTTATGTGTTTTATATTTATGCAACAAAAGTGCAAGTGGCTAAGACAATGAGTTGGAAAAGAAAGGCTCATGAAAGGCAAAACAGTAGTTCTGATTTGCTGAAGAAAACAACCACTTTGTTAATAAAAGAGGGCAGCGGTTATACCCAATGTTAGAATTTTCTGTGTGGCTTCAGTTTGCTAGGGTATAAACTATTATCTTTCAATGGAGAAAATTCTCTGTTTCTGGAAGCTCTTTATTCCCTTCTTTCCTGAGCCAGTACAAGCTACTCTTGTCTCAAGACATTCAGTGAGTTCCTAAAATTCGTAGAGATTTGACTGAGTTATACATAAAAAGTAATTGAATATATTAATATGCAACTTAAGCAAACTTAATTACAGTTTTAAGTTGGGTGACAACATTTAGACCCTTAAACACGGAAAATCCTCACTGAGTCTTAACTGTTTGCCCTGTTTTTAACGTATGTGGTCTAATTAAAAATAAATTAAGAATAACTCTAAAAAGCAAATAATTTTTTTCAGTAATCACCAGCTCATAAAGTCCCTTTAACACTAAAGACTATGATTGCCTCACTTTTTAAAAAGAAGAAGAAAACTAGATGCATGTCTGACTCTCATGTGTCTGAGAGAACTTTTTTTTCTTTCAATTTTATGTTAATAAATTTTCTTTTACTCCATCGCCTTTTGAAGTCTAAGTTTAAGAGCATGCCAGGCGTTTTCATTTGTATCAACCATTATAAAGTTATGAGTAGGCTTTTAGTTTTCCTTCTGATCGCACTGTTATCAGTTGGCTTTCATATAGAAGGACGCTTTCAAGTAGACAACAAATCGAGGGGGAGGGGTGGGTCAGGGGGTATGGAGGGTGGCTTGCTAGTTTCTTAATGAGATATGTATGTATTTATGTATGCATATAATATTGAAAATGGTCATTTCCAAACTTGGAGGTTCTCTCTTCTACACTATTGTAACTGAAGTTACTTAAAAAAAAAAAATACTTTGGTGAGTAACATCTATTCATTCTATTGCTTTACCCCTTCCCCTGTCTAGCTAACCTTCTCTTCAAAAGGAGTAGAAAATAGATGCCAAAAGACCTTGTAAAGACAACAAGTTAAAAAAGGGTAAAGATGGAAGGATGAATAGGCAGACATATCGGGAAGCACTTGGAATGCCTCCTTGGAGTTATTTTTGTCATTGGAGAAGAGATCTGGGTCACAGCATTCCTGAGTCTGTTTTCTGGCTCTGTCTACTATTGACTGATACTTTCTGACCTTAGACAATCCACTTAACCTCTTTATATCTCAGATTTCCCATCGGAGGAGAGGAGAAATAATACTGCCTATTCCCCAAGGGTGTTCTGAGGTTTAATTAATTAGTCTTTGTGCAACACTGACTGGAGACGTGCAAAGATTTAATTTAAGCAGTATGTGAACTTGATATCCAAATGAAGTAATAGTAATGACTTCCAAGAAGGTGGGCACCCAAAACAAAACAGAAAGTAGCCTGCTACAAACCCTCTACTAGTATAACCAAATTGAGCATAATGAATGATAGAACGATTCTTAGATTGGAATATTGATATAGATATCATAGTTGCTTATTATAAAAAAAGATTGATCATAATGAATGACAATAGTGAGATCTGACATTGATTTTGAGAAATCTTGGGCAAATGATAAAACTTACTCCAGTCTGTCCCTTATAATAACCCTTCAGATGGAAAGGGTAGTGATGACCAGTTCTCTGTTATTCACTTATTCCTGCTTCGCTGATAGAGCTAAATTGATCAGAGGAAGAGCTGGCAGAGACTGAGAAAGTTTCTCAGTTTTCCACTAGAAACTGAGAAAAAAAAAACCTAGAAATAGTTTCCCACTATTACTTTAGTGGCTGCCAGCTTTACTCTTAAACTACCTAATCCAAGGTACAGAAGGCTAGGAAAGATTCCTGAAATAGAAGAAAAATAGATCTAGCCACAAATAGACCTTGAAACAGAGAAGTAAACAAAAATCCAGACACTTCCTATAGCATCATGGAAAATTGAAGCATAGACAACTTCCTTCCCTGTTTCACCCCACCAGTGTCTTATTCTCAAGAAATCATTAGATCTCTCTGGGAATGCAGCAATAACCAGACGTGGAGCAGTGGCTTTGTCCTGCAGCCCAGGAATCATGTCTTGCCCTTCTCCATGCTTGGGTTAGTCTTGAACAAGCAAAGACCATTTCATGCAGTGCACTGTGGCGCCTGGAATGAAGGAGATCCATCATTTCTAGCCAGTGTAATTCAACTTAGCATTTCAATTCTCCTTGACCCTCTTTTTTATTTGTAATAACTGGCAGAATAATATCACTAGGAAAATAAGGTGAAGACCATTACAGATGTGAAGTACTTTAAGAAATATAAGAAATATAAAATATCTTACCTATAACTAGCTATCCCTATTCACTGATCATCAGTGCTAGAGCATATACCAAAAAGGAGATGAATAAATATTGTGGTTGGCCAACAGTTATGTGAATGGAAGGGATAGCTTGACATTGGGGCTATGAGGTATAAGTTGCTGGACTGAGTCCCAGAGATATCCGTCTAGGCAGCTCCTTCTTTATTAAGTGGCCTGCAGAAGTCTGTGCAAGGTTGAGGGTGTATTATTCTCTCCTTCTATCATGACATTTCTTTTGCAGTAAACTTAGTCCCCCTAGGAAAAAAAAAACAAAAAACAAAAAAAACTGTTGTCAAAGAAATAGCAGTAAAGAGCGTCGAGCTCCAGGCCATTATCCAGTGTTATTGTGCATTGAACATTTTGCTGCATCTTATGTGAGAAATGAGAGGCCAATGGACTGGCGATGATGCATGTGTACAGGGCAGTGAGGGAATTGGTGGGAAAATAATGGAAATCTATTAGATCTATTTTGATTGTTCCCTTAGGAGCTGGACAATTCTGTTATCAAATCCAACAGATTCCATTTCTATGCTCCAAATACTTTCATAGAGTGCTGATCATTTTCATTATAACAAAACTCTTTGGCCAGTTCTCCATACTGCAGTGTTTGAAGCTTCCAAAAAGGTATTATTCATAAATCATTCTTGACTAATATGTCCTTAAGACTTACCCCATAAGCAGAACTGACTCTTGTATAAAGAGTTCCTTCTGAGCAGATTCATTTCCCCTTCTCTGACTCTTCCATTTCACCTATTATTCAGAAGACATTCCACATTATACTCTGGAAACTCAAAGATAGCTAATCATTGTAGAGGTTTAAAGACCTGTAATGGTGGTAGAGGTTAAGGGCCCAAACATCACTGTATGCCTCTATTCATATTGGAGATTGTGGGGGCAAAAAATTTTAGCCTTTTAAAAATAGACTCCCTTTAAATAAGCAGGTAGGAATAACAAAACATTCCAGCCATTTATTGCTAAAATAATTCAAGTGAGTAAATTAAAAATGAGTGGAATATTGTTTTATTACTGACTTAAGTGAAGAAAAATTTAAAAAGGATATATTTAGTTCCATTAATAAGTTTCTCCCCCATCTCCATATGGAAAACCAGAAGGAAATAATCTGAAGAGATAATAGCATAGAATGTCTTAGCCTTAGAAAGCTGTTTGGGTTTTTCTGGGAAAGATCTAGCACTTAAGAGAAGCTTTTTTAAGTAGGGGTAGTTGGGAGGAAGATAAATTGAGTTGCACTATTCTAAACTCTATTCTGTCATGATTTCATTCTGATAGTTTTCTATTCACAGACACACAAATGGTTCCCCAAATGGGGACTCCAAATAAGTTAACTACTTATAGTTTTCAACACATTAACACGCCTATTGTTTTAAGGAATTTTATGTGTTGCTTTTGCATGAATACCCATCCCCTCTTTTTAAATTCACTGATTTGGAATGACACTTTTTTTTTTCTTTCCGCCACCCCAGAAAAATTATCAGTGCTTGTTTATTTCCCATGTTTTAGGGAGAGATATAGTTGTATGACCATCATCCCATCCCTCCCCCACGCTAAAGGAGGTAGGAAATTATCTGTCATGATGTTTATTAAACAGCAAGTATAGATAGAATTTATGTATTATGAAGATTTCTAGGAAATGAGGTATTTGGTGGGTAAACTTCATTTCTACACATATGTGATGAATCCAAGTCTTTTAATTGGAATTTCATTTAATTTTAGTTAATTACCAGACCTATTTTTTAAATTTAATATTCTGATTTACCTTACTGAGTATTTGTTTGCCATATAAAATTCTATTTAGTTGCCATTATGTGCCTTTGTTGGTTGAAAATCAGTGCAATAGGTATTTAGGCTTTATTGTTGTCATTACCTAATTTGGGGGTTCCTTTCGGTCATCCACAACTGCATATCCAAGAAGACTGAAGTACTACAGATCATTGAACCAAGATTTCTCTTTCCTCACAATAATGAAATAGAGACTCCATTATTCAGCTTATCTAGGATATTCAGCTAGACAGTGGAAGAGATAAAACATAGTGGAATGTTACTTGCTAATGTCTACTGAATTTTTGTTATCCAGTTTTCTACCCTTCATTTGCTCAAGGAAGCCTGTTTTGATGCCTGGTCCATTCAGACCAGGTAAGGCAAAGAAAGATAACATATGGGAATAATAATGTTTCCTCCACCCAACCCACTAGGCCGGCAGTTAACCATCTTCAACACCCAGGCGCAAATAGCCATCGGTGGAAAAGACAAAGGACGTCTCTTCCAAGGCCAGCTCTCTGGGCTCTATTATGATGGTTTGAAAGTACTGAACATGGCAGCTGAGAACAACCCCAATATTAAAATCAATGGAAGCGTCCGGCTGGTGGGAGAAGTCCCGTCAATCTTGGGAACAACACAGACAACCTCCATGCCACCAGAAATGTCTACCACTGTCATGGAAACCACCACTACAATGGCTACTACCACAACCCGCAAAAATCGCTCTACAGCAAGCATTCAGGTAAGCCTTTCTCCAATTCCAAATTGATTTTGATTTTTTGTCTTTGAGACATTACTATAAGGTCAGTGTTGCTATGTTGCTAAAGAGTCTGAATTACTCTGTTTATAGGAAGGATGCCTACAGATGCTCATAGTAATAAGATCTCGGAGTAGAGAAAGACGAATCCACCACTCAAGAAGTTATAAAAGTTTTGCGTGCACTCATGGGTTATTATTCCTATCATATTTATGGCTGAAACCATAAAGCTGTTATTCAAAATGAGCAATGGCTAACACTTTCAGTATGAAATACTCCTCCTTTTCATTTCATTACTTTTCTTTTCAATAGTAAAAAGGGAAAAGGGGCAAAGGAAAATTTGTTATCATAGGAGAGACTATATCGTAGTTCAGTTCTATTCACAACCTCTCAGTGGCTTTGCTGAAACATAAATTGTTCAGTTTTGAGGCCAATGGGCAGCATTAAAAAAGGCGCAACTGAAGCTAGAGGTTCAACTAATGCTTATAAAATGCAGTCTTTATTATTGTTGATCAATCACTTGTTATTTTTTTGTCTATTTCATTTCTTTTATATTTGACTGAGGACCTATATTGCATTAAAAATTATGAAGGTCTGAGTTTAGCTATGTAGGAAGTCCTTAGTTTTGTGGTAATGGTTTGGTTTTTTCACTTAAAAGTAATTATACCCAAGCTAAGGCTTAATGCTTTGCTGACTCCCTTGGCATTTCATAAATCTGGTTAGTAGGGGATAGGAGGTTAATCGAGTTATTAGCCTTAAATGCTGTGGCATAAAATAAGACATTCCAATTGCTTGTGGGGAAATTACCCGAGCCTAGTTAGTGTTTATAGAAGATTCTGTAGATCAGTACTTGTCCCTTCTGTTTCTTAGTTTTAAGACATTATCCAGGGGCTCAGTTGAGTCTTTGACATTACCCTCCCATTGATTTCAGTGGGCATTGTAAATGTAAAGTCAATAATCAATTAAGATCCCTATGTGTTCTCGTTCTTCTGCATTAAGTTTATGGGAGCTAAGTAGAGGTAAAAATGTTGTCTTCCTTTTCCCTTTTCTTTGAGCAGAAGTTACGCTGACAGCTCCTTACGTGATTCCATGGGAACAATTTGAGGCTGTATGCCCTGATGATGTTATCAGGCCAATTTTATGTGTTTTAGAAAGGCTACTAAGAACTGGGTTAGCATAACGGTCCTATAGTTGTATGCGCCGTTACGTGTATACTTACGTATATGCTCAAAAAAGAAATAGCTTCTTCTCTACTGATATTAAAGCAATAACTCCTCTGACACTTCACTCTACTCACTGAAAAGAAGATAAAAGGCAATATATATTTCTATTATGACTCTCTATAGCTCAAGAGTGGATCTGTTTACGGTTGGTGAAAGGATAGTTCTGTCTGCCCAGGTCCTGGCAGACTTGTTCTGTTTCTGTTGTAATATATTCCGCTAACTCTGTGGGAAGCAGAGGAATGAATGGCTTTTTCTTCATAGGAGTGGCTGGTCCTGTAGTCTTTTTCGAGGCCAAATTTTTACTTACCTCGGGAGGATTTAACGTTACATAGGGATTCAGGGACTAAGCCATGACAATTACCGGTTTTTGGCTTTTCCTCCTGCAGCAAACACACAAATAGGAGAACACTGGATGAGTCTTTCCAAGAACAAAGAAAGCCAGAACTTCCACAGGAGAGCAGGGTACAAGGCACAAAAGTCTTGCAAGTGATTATGACTTCAGACATCATAGAATCTGTTGTCATTTTGGAAGATGTGGACGGCTGGAGCATGCCCTCTCTAACAGCCTCCCGTTAGAGTTTCTTTCCATGAGTTCAGTGATAACTGGATTTCATCTACATATCTTTTGCTATGCTTCTACCATGGCTATAAAGAGGAGTTATAAATCTGTGCCATACTTGTTCTTAAGGGTGTGTAAATGCAAACTCTTAGAGAAAAGACAACAGTCTAGCAGAATTGGATTAGACTGGGATGAGGCATCAAAAAGCTCCATATTCTTTGTAAAGATTAGCAAGAGGAAATTACTTTATGCCAAGGATTTTGGACTTTTTTGTCCTTGCCAACTAGCCATAAGAACTTTGCCCTAGCACATATTGTGATGAGCACTGGGTATTATATAGAAGTGAAGAATCACTAAATTCTACTCCTGAAACTAATATTACACTGTATGTTAACTAACTAGGGCCTAAATAAAAACTTAAAAGTACACAAATCAATCAATCAATCTTTGCCCTGGGCTCCATAAAATCAAAAACTTGAAAGTATATATAAATAGATAGATAGATAGATTAGATAGATAGAACTTTGCCCTGAGCTCCATAAAATCTCAGCAGCCTGCCTTGTCTCCATCCCTTTTCTGATCTCAAGTACAGATTACATCAAGCCTGTGTTAGGACTGGGGACCCAAGATTTAGGAAAATTCCCAGGCTCTGATGACTGGTTGAGGAAGTCAGTCTCAGAAGTTCTCATTTGTCCTCTGTAATCCAGCTATCATTCTCGGGTAAAGTGGACTCATAAAAAATTTGAAAAAAGAAGTGGGGAAGGCTGGATTTCACATTTACCTGGCCAATCAGGTGTGAAATCTGACAGCCTTTTCCAGGTGACACTCTTTGCTTTGAAAGGTGATACCTTTGCTTTGATAGGCTTGATAGACCAGGTTGTCCTAAAATTAGACTCTTCCAGGAGAAATAAAATAGGCATAAAAACCTTGGTGTAAAACCATCTGGTCATACAATAATCCACTGGTTTCTTCTTGAAGCACAAGCTAAGGAAACGTTTGAGTAGTTCGTTTCTGATTGACTTTGGTTTGTGTTGATTTCGGATCAAAGGAAAACTGCAAAGTGTTTTCAGTGCTGCTCTGACTTATGTGTGAACATAAACTAATAATTTTGAGTTGACATGGCCCTCCAGTGCTCCAGCCTCCTGGAGGTAATCGTTACTTTGATCTTTCTGATACTCCAGTTTGTTACAGTACTTCTTGTGGATCACATGGACTGTGTTAAATTACTCACAGCCATGGTACCCAAGCATCAGGTCTTTACCCTATATTAAGAAGAGCGTGTCCAAGGGCACCTGGGTGGCTCAGTCATTTAAGCATCTGACTCTTGGTTTTAGCTCATGTCATAATCTCAGGGTCCTGCGATGGAGCCCTGTGTCATGCTCCCCTCTTAGTGGGGAGTCTGCTTTCCCTTTCTCCTCTCCCTGTGCCCCTCCCCATCCCTGCTCATGCACACTCTCTCTCTAAAATAAATAATTCTTTAAAAAAAAGAAGAGTGTGTCTAGGTCATCCCCTGAATTAAAAAAAAAAAAAAAGTTAAGATTGAGAAAACAAGTGAGTACATTGAAAAAGTAGGTGGGTGAGTGGTAGTATTCAAGTAAAGGTAGGTGCTCAGTAAATATTTATTGAATAGATTAGAAAACAAAATAGGCTTTATAACATACCTTATAATCATCTAGCAACCAGAAGTGGCATGGCTTACAGATGGTTTTCCCTCCAGAATGTTCAGTGTACTTTGGACAATTTTAATTTTTCTTTGGTAGTAAGCCTAAAGCAGTGATTAAATGCATGTACTTGGAGTTGGGCTGCTTGGCATTAAAACCTAGATCTTCTTCACACTAGCTGGGAGACTCTGAGCAAGTCACATATGTTCCAGCTAACTATTGTTATGAAAAAAAACTTCCCCATTACTTAGTAGCTTAAAATTACAACTGTGTCATTGGATCTCACAATTCTGTGACTCAGAAATTTGAGCAGGGCTCAGCAAGGCAATTCTTCTGCCCCACAGGGAGTTGACTGAAGTCACTCAGTGGCTGCTCTGGTCCAGAAAGTCTGGCTTCATTCACACACCTTGTGTTTTGGTGAGTTAACTAGAAACACTCGATTCAGGTGGATCCATGTACCTCTCTCTGTAGAGGTTCAGAGCTCCTAGAGAAAGTTTTTCCAGGTTTTGAAGTTTTAGAGAAAGGAAACATAAACCTCACTTCTTCATGGGAGGATAGCAAGAATTTGTAACTAACCTAAGTCTACCAATTTGTAAAATTGGAGGGAAGGGTACTACTAGGTTACTGCTTATATCATGGGATTGCTATAAGGTTAACTGAGTTAACACATGTAAAATGCTTAAAATAGGTGCATCTTAAAGAGTAAGATTAAATATGTTTTAACCTTATTATTCTATCCCCAACATTTGGTATGCGAGTCAGTATCCTCTCGAGCAAAGATCTACTTGAGAAAACGGGGTGCTTCTACTGACAGTAGTATCTGTAGTTAAGAGTAGGGGCTGGGAGGTTTTGGGGGGATAGAGATTTGAAGGAGGGTAAGGATTGAATTTGGAAGCTGGAATCAGTCATGGCAAATGAAAAGTTTCTAAGTTCTCAGGAATGGATTTCTCTGATAGCTCACTTCCCATCTTTAATTTTTTTCTTCCATTTTTAAACCAATCTGGAGTTCTATGGGCCTCAGAAAATATGTCCTGTTATGAAATTTCTCGATCTACATGCTTTTAAGTTTGCAAAGAAAAAGAATCCAGGATCCTTGCATCATGGAGCTTGACATTAGCAATCAATAAGAGGTAGTGACCTACAAATGGTGTTGGGGAGCGGGGAATGAGGGAGTTGCATGGGATGGTTTGGCTGGATCTCATGAATGAGGTGGGAATGGATCTGGGACTTATAGACTGAGTATAATTGGATACATGGGGAAGAGAAATAAATCTCAGGTTGGCTAAATGTCAGAAGCGATGTTGTCAAAGCCGGGGATAGTAATTCCTGAGAGAGATGGCCAAGTCCAACTAGAACAAAGAATACATAGGGGAGATCTGTGAGAAGCAGAAGAGCCATATTCTGAAAGGCATGGCCCCAAACTCCCCCAGTTGGAAGAAGACTCAGAGAGGAGAACTGCATCGGATGCCCTGTTTGTCTTACTCCCAGGGATTGCCCAGCACTTAAGCAGACACTTCTATTACAACTGACCTCAGCGTCGGGATTACTATCACGATGGAAAAGCTCAATTCAGTCGTTGTTCAAATTCCTTGATCCCCATTCAGGAGAGAAGGCAAAGTGAGAAGTAAATGTCTTTGGTAACTTGTAGTCACCAGGACCAAAATGTTCCTATGAGGTAGGAAAAGGCCAAGAGGAAAATAGTTCCTAAAATAATGTGTATTCTCTTACCTTAAGTCTCCAGACCAAGTGATTATCAGTAAAGAAAGAACTCAGTGTGTTCTGAGCAAATCTCCATTTGAAATCCTTTATACACTATTAGCAGGATACTGATCATGACCCACTTTCTGTGCTGGGCATTGGTGAAGTCACCTTGACATTGGCTAGAGCTGCTGCTACCAGAAAATCACAATGCTCAGCTGGATTGGAATTATCCTGATAAACAGTAGAAATGAAAGACTTGAGAGTTTTGTGAGATTTCATTCTTACCTCAAACTCATAAATTTGGCAGTTGAATGTGAATGACTTCCAAAAATTCCAGAAGCAAGACACTTTTTCAGGCTTTGTAACTATACCTATATGGAAATTCCTCCTTCTGGTCTGCTTTCAGTTTTAGACTGGGGCTAGTGAAAAACACTTCAGACATGATATTGATTATTGCAAAACAAAGAAAAACACTTGTGCTTAAAAATGTGATCCATCATACAGCATAATCCACGTAGAGTTCTAGTGTGTGGGAGGGAAGAGGGTGCGCTTTTGACTCAGAATTCCTGGGCTGGACTCCGGGTTCTTCCAGTTACTTAGCTGTATATCTCTGGGAGGTCAATTAGCTTCTCTAAGCCTTGGTTTCATTCTTTGCAAAATGAATTACTTTTCCATGGTTGTGAGTAATAAATACAACCGTGCATAAAAAGAACCTGGGCCATGACCTACCCTTAAGTTTTCACTAAATCCCAGACACTAGGAAACCACTTCAAACCAAGAGGCTCTCCTAGAACTCACAGATCCTCAAAAAGCTTAGACTTCCTATGTGACTGGATAAACATGAACCTTGAAAATAAAACTATCCATTATTTTACCAGCAAACATGGGTTAATTTGGAAGTAACAGAATTCCAGTTTGGGAGTGAGCTACAGCAAAACCATAAGCAAGTCTAGAGAACAAAGGAGAGGACATCTCTTTTATAGAGGAAAGGATGGAATTGGGAAGGGTGTTATAAACAGTAGGTGTGTTGAAGTAAACTGGGAGTTCAAAGTGTGGTAGCTTTTCATTGGCTGCGTGCGGCAGTCTCTCCTTGACTGGGCTGTTTGTTGCCAGGGGCAGGAGAAAGCCTTTCTTCCTCCTGCTGGAAAAGTAAAGTAGTAGCTATTGTCGTATAGACTGACAAGGTCCCTTTCTTCCTCTTGGTTCTGCAGTTGACAAAGAGTAACAGGGCATTGCATCTCTTTTCCATTTTAAACAAAGTCTCCCTCTTTAATTTTCCCAAATCCATGAAGAATCATTTTGTCTACACCCACACAACCCTGTGATCACCCAGGATTTCTTGTGAGGGTCCCAGACTGAACCAGAGGCTTGGACTCATCAATTAGAAGAGATTTCTGTGGGAAACTTTCTCATTTTCTGAAGTGGGATTTGGCTTTGCTGAATGGTTATTACATACAAAATATTCTATTAGGGTCAACTATATGAAATTGCCATTTTTATAGGTTGAAATGGTCAAATAGCAGGAATGTCATATTGTTTCAACAAAACTCATGACCCACACATTTACAGCACTTTGTTATCGGTGACTTTTTGGGACTAGCTAGAGTAACACATTTTCTCAAGGTTCTTTGAATAACCAAACTGTCTTGGATTGGGATATAAAACAAATCTATCTACCTCATCCCAAAAACCATGCTTTAACAGGAGGTCAATCGTGTTGTATCAAGAATGGTTGTACTTAAGGAATTCTCCCCTTTGGCCCCTCTCCATATTTTCCTTGCTTCCACCAGCCTGACAGAAAAGAGACAAGGAGTCCACACAGTTTCCAAGCCCTCACTTTTACCACAAGACAACAGAGCCTCTAGGGGAAGTTTATTTTTAGGATCAGGGCTCAACTAATATTGATTAACAGCCTTACATAATGCGTGGCTCCAGGGCTGGCTCCTTTCCTGCCAAGCCTCATAACTGGGGAAGGCACTGAAGATTTGTCAGTCTAATTAGACTTTAGCTGCCAGCCAAGAAATATCTTCTGTCTCCTCCTTACTCTCATACAGGCACTTTTCTTTCCCCCTCTCAGAGAATAATTTTGGGGGGAAGGAAATTGGACTCTAATTTTCTTGTTAGCTAGTAAAACTCCAGTGACATTTTCTCTCAGGAATTACATTGTTTTCATGGGAAAAAAAAGAGAGAGAGGGAGAGCTTGATGAGTTCACCTACCTCCTAAAGAGCTCTATGTTGGTAGTACAAATAGGCCAGGGAAGAGAATATAGTGTCATTTCTTTTGGTCCCCTCTTTAATACTTTTAGTGGATGGGATCAGAACTTCCCAAAGCTGAGATTAGTCCCTTAAAGGGTTCTGAGAAGGCCCTCATCTGCAAATGAAGATGAAGTCTACAAATTGCTTCAAGTTGTAGAGATGCCCCCCTAATTAGATTAGATTATAATATTTATAGGATGGAGGGTCCACCAGAACTACTGATAAAGTGCTGGCACTTATTTTGAGCCATCTGAATAGCTGGGGGGGAAAGTAGGGTTCAGCTCTTGACTACTCACTGTGGAGGTCCCCAATGTTTCTAGTGCTCCAGGTGGTTTTACCAATCACCCGACCTACTACTTGGCCAAGTCTGAAGCCAAAATCTTTACTCTGTGATGTGCGGATATCCTCGTTGATCTTCAAGGAAGATCTGGAAGACTGTGTAGCTGGAGGAGTGTGACAGAAAATATGGTCTTCTCCCCGATAAAGGTCTTCTCCTAGATAAAGGAGAGGCGAGTAAGTGTTGTACAGTTGCAGAATTGGATCCTGTCTGTATTTAAAATGTTATTTTCCTCATCCTGGAAATTTTTTTTTGCATTGATACTGACTCTAAAATACTACAATAAAATATTATGTATGTTAAATAAATGATTTGGGGGGGCACTCCCTTAAATGTTACACCTTAGATGAGTGCCTGATTAGTGCCAGCCCTGCTTCAGCATACCAAGCCTATCTGTGTCTTTTCACCAGCCGTTTTCTCTGCCTGAAGCAGTTCTTCCCAGCCATTTTCAAGACTCACTCCCTTACATTACCTAAGTTTCCGCTCATGTGACCCCTTATAGAGAAGCCCTCCTTGACCATCCTATAAAGTAACACTCTCTAGCACCCCCTACCTTGTTGTCTGCCTTGGCAGCTAGCTCTATCATACATGGTATTACATATTTATCTGTTTATTGCCTCTCCTAGTGGTATGTGAGTTCCTGGGTGGGGAGATCTTTGTCTCAGATAGTATTAGAGCTCCAAAGCCTAGAGTAAACCCTCAGTCGGTAGTGGGCAAAACATACCGATCTACTGGCACCTTCTCTAGGAGTACACACACTTCTTAACACAGGCTGGATCTTACTACCAAGCACGTTGTACCCCACAGACCAGTGATGAAGCTCACCAGTGGTGATGGTCATTAACAGGGTTTTTGCTTCTCTTTTTTGTCTTAAGAATAGAGTCACAGGGACACCTGGGTGGGTCAGTCAGTTACGTGTCTGACACTTGTTTTCAGCTAAGGTCATGATCTCAGGGTTGTGAGACTGAACCACTTTTCGAGCTCTATGCTGGGGGTGGAACCTACTTAAGATTCTCTCTCCCTCTCCTTCTGTCCCCCTTCACTAAAAAAAGAATAAAGAGTCCCAGAAACAACCCCTTGGGTCTGATGGGCAAAATTGTCCTATTCAGTTCTGGTCTTAAATTCTCTTTGTTTAGGGCTTATTTGAAAAGGGCTGCTTCTAGTGTTTAGAGTTTTCAGGATACGTTTGGAAATGTAATATCACCCACTTTCCCTCTCCAATTTCTTCTCCTTATTCCTTTTCCAAATTACTTAATTGTTAATTCTCCTAAAACCTATCTTTAAATATTGGCAAATAAAGAAGATTTTTAATGACCCACTATTTCTATTCATTGGTATGGATAGAGAATTAACTCATTTACCTGGTCGTATGTGTGAGGGTAGGTTGGTGGGAATCTTCTGTCTGCATTGTTACCTCTTTGATTTTTGTCTCCTGGCTGCATATGTTATATGAACCCATTTTCTCCTGGTCATGACCCTGTGCTTCGCTGGCTCCATAGTTACCTGTCTTCATAACCTTTTGAAAGAACACTGATGGAAGGTACTATGAGAGACCACTACTGTGACAGCAAAAACAATCTCTGTGTAGTTCATCACTCAACAGTGAGGGCCTGGCCCGGTGCCTGCCTCAAAGAGGGACTCAGTAATGTTTGTTGAAGAAAAGAAAAATGTGTAAAATGAATGAATGCTTACCTGTAGAGGAGGAGGTAGAGAAAGGGGCCAATATTATTCATATTCAAGGTATACAAAGACAGCTGTGAGGAAGTAAACTTGTAGGAAGGAAAGAGTACATCGAAGTGGGCATTGGGAGACTTCATTCATGGATAAAGAGTGATTAAGACCAAGACTCTAGGCAGACCTTCATTTACCAGTTGTGGGATTTTTGACTGTGTTGCTTCACAGAGTTTAGTTTCATCATTTGAAATATGGAGATTTTAATACCAACTTCATGGGTGGGGTAAAATAGTAAAGTCAAGGGCTTAAATTAGTGTCACTTAGTAAAAGGTTGTTGATGTTGTTTTAATGGAGATTTTAATCCAGGTCTCCTTAGCATCTACATTTTATTTTTTCTCCTGTTACTAATTAACCATTTGGGCTAGGACATGGCAATTAGCACCCTTAGGTCTCCACTCTTTCCTTGTCTAACAAGTGTAAAGGTAGATGCACATTTTTTCAACAGTATCTAGTAAAGTGCCTTGCACATAAAGTGACAGTTGATGGGTGAATAAATGAGCTGGAGGAAGGACAAGGAAAGTTGAGGAGAGGAGAAGAATAAGCAGAAATACTCTAATAAGATCACTCTAAGAACTCTCTACCCATTTCACTGATTGGATGGCTAAGGTTGAGAGAAGTTAATAGAATATCTTTGATATAATTAGAATTACAATACAAATAATGATGCTTTTCATATCCTCCCTCTTTGCTGAAAGTGCAGAAGGGGTTCCACAGTGACTACCCCTGTGTAGAAAATAAACTGTTTAATGTCTCTTGAGTTGTCCAAAAAAAAAAAAAAAAAATCAATGATTCTAGTTTAAACTGAGATTCAAGAATTGGTTCTACTTTATTCTTTTTAAAATACATCCCTTTTCTATTTATATATGGCAAGGAAATGACTTCAAGTAGCAATCATTGCTAGCCAGGCTTCACGTTGGATATTTCCATTCTGTTTCTGACAAGGCGGTAGGAGGGGTGGGATGTGATTTCATACCTTTCTGGTGCATGTTTGAATGATTGTAAAAATTAGAAACACACTGAAGCTGTTATGACAGCCCTGCCTTTTGAAGCCTTCTAATTAATGCCTTGGGTTGTCTAGAGAGCTAGTTCTGTTAGCTAAATGGAGACTGTAAGGTTCTCCTTGGTTCTCTCATCATGCAGGGGAGAGATGGCTGGGAAAGTCAATGCAACACCATATCTGTAGAGGCTAGCAGTCACTGAGAGAATTGCTTGATAGAAATTTGACTGACTTGTGTACATAATGAGCCTCTTCTATCTCTCCTCCCATCTGGGTTTGTGTGTGTGTGTGTGTAAGTTTGAAGCTAGAAAGGGAGGGAGGGAGAGGATGCTCATGGGTTTGCATGTGCTAGCTAGAATAGTGCTTCAGAAACACCCAAATCACTGGGGTGACCTTCTTAAATCACAGATTCTATTTCCATTTTGGAGTGGGACCTAAGATGACGCATTTCCAGCTAGCTCCCAGATGATGTCCTGTTGTAGTATGTGGACTTACTTTGTGGAGCAGGGATCTCGTAGGTGTTTCTAGTTCCTTTTTGAGCAGTCATAACATCTGTTTAGCTATCTCTCCCAAACAGTCTCCCCAAACTTCATTCAAGGATCTTCAAAAACAGGAACTTCTAACCCAAACCACTGTGTAAGTGAGAAAATGGCTACCCAGTTGAGAATTAACAAAGAAAACTCTATCAGTCAGACACACCTGATTCCATTGTCCCCTCCACCCGTCTCCTACTCTGCTACATGCCCCCAAGGCAGATGGAAAAAAAAAAGTAAGTAGAATTTCACTTGCCAAAATATTTATCCCCCTTTCTGAACGGTGACCTCTGATGAAAGCAGAAGGACGTGAATGATTTTAATCCGCAGTAACAATGGGGAACCAGTCCTGACCATCTTGAGCAGTATAAATATATAAAATGACAGATTTTTTCTCCTCTGCCTCTCCACTTTCTCCTTCCAGATACTGAGAGAGACACATATTCATGCACTCACAACTCACACTATAATGCACAATGGAATTTCACCCAGGCTTTATCTCAGAGCTGCTGTTCTGATGATTAATGCCCCACTGGCTGGGAAGCTAGTTCTCTGAAGAAAGACAAGGAGAAAGAAAGAAACGTGAAACGTGAAATATATCTCTGAGGCCATTCCTCATTATTATTATTATCATTATTAGCTCCTTCCTGCCCTATCTATTCTGCTTGGCAAGGGGGAAAGGATGACATTTGAAAGCAGATTTCATGAAGGAGAAATGAGCAAGGGCAATGTAGAGCTAGACACTTTGTGCTAAAGAGAACTGACCTAGCTGGGGTCTTGTGGTTACCATTTATTTCTGATTTTGTTTGTTTGTTTTATGATCTTTGTTGTTTTTATCTTAAAGCCAGCCATAACCAATTCCTCCACCTGTGTCTTCTGTATTTTCCCCACTAGGCATTTATTTTTGCATATGTTCTTTTGTCTTTATTGAGTCTCTGTCTACAAGAATCAATATGATACAACATATGCAAATGTTATTCCTGACCACTTATGCAAAAGACTGGACAAGATAATTTCATTGCTGTCTAACTCCCATAATATAGTTGCCTCCGTATCCTAGCTGATTTCAAGTTTTGGAAAGAATTACTTTAGAAAAAAATAATTCTCTCCATGAAGGTATTGTGTAAGCCACAGCGTCTGATTCTCTTCTGTTTCTCATTCAAAGAAAAGGTGATTGCTAAGTAATTTCTGGCTCCCTTATTTAGGGGGACTACCCAACATTGGTCTTTGTTGGAAAGATGGGACCATAGGAAAAGCATTATCAGAACACATGTGTCTACTGATAAAATGGCAAATTCATTAATCTAGACAAAAAGTATGATAATCTGACTCAGAAAATGTTGTATTTCTGGAGTTGAGTTTATGAGGAAATAGAATTTATGGCTGCAGTGCCACATGTAACTTCAATGTAGTTGGATTTTGTACTCAGTTAACAAGTGTTTGAGTAAATTAAGTGCCTACTATGGGCTGGGTACTATTCTAGGCACTCAGTCTGCAGAAACACAAAACAAAGACCCTCTTTCCTCATAGGGTATATCTTCTATTACACAAAATTGGGCACCTGAAGAGTCCAGGCTTTGGGGAAACAAAGAATGAATAGATTTCTGCCTATACAGTCTGGTAGGGCTTTTAAAGTATTTTCTGAATCTGAGCTCATGTTTTAAGTTTCTCCAGAAATTTTAGCATGCTGATCTGCTATTAACAGTTACAGAGACAAGAAATAGCAGCCACCTCTGTTTCTACCGGTCAGCTCTCAGAATAAGGTCTTTAATTTCTACTCAGAAAAGACAAGTGTCAAATTTAAGCAATGCCTCTTTTTTGGCTAAAAAGTTGGCAATAGTAAAACCATATTACCATAAAATGACTGTGTTTGAAACCTATTTTCATCTCAAGGACTATGTGTGTGATGTTTATTGCAAATATTTTGTTTATTGGCTTGAGATTATAGTTTTGTGGACTATTAATATTGGCAGTGTCTCAGAAATTGTCCAATTATTCAACTCACATGACTGATTGAGCTTAAGGGATGGGCCAACCTGGTTTCAAGTTCTGTCTTCATCATTAAAAGTTGTATATCGAGGGGCAAATTACTTGCCCACCTTTTTAAGTTTAAGCAAAGCATGTATTAGTTTGGTGGTTTAATTTAATTTTTATCTAAATAATGCATCTAGATAGCTCAAAACCTGACATAGCACCAGATTTCCATTACTTTAGTGCAGAGGTACCATTACGTTGGAACAGACGCATTATTACTTCATCTGCTAGAGGAGTGTCAGCTAATGGCTATCCGCTGAGTCCTTCCCTGGAGCTGCCCTTGGCTAAGGAAGCCACCTTGCCTGAAATCCAGCCCCTTCCAGTGGATGTGCTCATATCCAGTGAGTGGTGCCTGGAGCTATGGGGGAGGGGGGGATATATAAAGACCCAGCTACTTGCCTCCAGTCTGCACAGCTGGGAAGGGCCTCCCAGCTAGAATGCACTATGTGAGTGTTGAGGTCAGCTGGAGTCTTCGATGCAAGTTCATTAAAGTTCATCTCCTCTCTCTTCCTAGAATCTGACAGCATCCTTCCCAAAACTTCCCAAACACAAAACTGGCCCTTAGGGTCTGTTTCCTGAGGAACCCAAGTTAAGACAGGATCTAGTCAGATGATAGCTCGATTTATAAGGGTGATCACTTTGTAAGGTATATAAATGTTGAAATGCTATGTTGTATACCTGAAACTAATATTGTATGTCAACTATACTTCACCAGAGGGGGTTGGGGGTGTGGTGGCGAAGAAAGTATCTAGAGACCTAGAAGAAAATAAGCACGATTCTCATGGATCTCAGGGTGGTAAGTTCAAGCCCCACATTGGGCATGGAATCTACTTTAAAAACAAACAAACAAATAACACGGAGGACATGGGGAGATGGAGAGGAGAAGGGAGTTGAGGGAAATTGGGGGGGAGATGAACCATGAGAGACTATGGACTCTGAAAAACAACCTGAGGGTTTTGAAGGGGCGGGGGGTGGGAGGTTGGGGGAGCCAGGTGGTGGGTATTGTGGAGGGCACGCATTGCATGGA
>PISX010007432.1:0-10209 GCA_004024625.1 Mellivora capensis
AAAAAAAAAAAAAAAAAGGAGTAGCATGTTCTATTGACTAAGCCAGCTAGATCCCCCACAATTTTTTTTTAATTAGAGTCAAAAGTTGCCACTGTACTCTGAACTTTTACTTGAAGACAGTTCAGCCCTCTGAATTGGCAGCATTGTGGTTAAATTTTTTTCATTCTGTTTGCCTTTAATATTACAATAATTTTTGTATGTAGTTTTTTTTTCCATTTTGTTTTTCTTTTATAAAGGTAGTGGGTGGTGGTGGTTGTTTTTAATCTCTCCAGTGTATGAAATGATGAAAGTGGACCTTGCCCTGTACATTTTGGTACATCTGGATTTTAAAAAAATTTTATAGCTGTTTATTAAAATGGTATCTTGGTTTTTGGTAACTTGCTTTTGCTTTTCATTTGAGAAATCTTGGACATCTTTCCATATCAGTAACTATAGATCTACTCTTTTTAGTGGCTGCATAGTATTTGATTTTGAGGTTATACTTTATAATTCATCTCAGTTTGATAGCTCTTTGCGTACTTTCCATTTTCCCTATTTTTAGTAATTTACTTTTGAACATCCTTGTATATGTTTGCATTCTTTGGAAATGAACAGTTTTTACAGTTTTAAGCTTAAGATACTTTATTCTTAACGGCTACTAAAATTATGTTGTGGTACCAAAGAAATGAGAAGATGTTAGATGGACAGATAATCTCCTATTGTAAATCTCCTATCGTAAAAATGATGAGCTTGGCTTTGCACATTGTACCTGCTTCTGGTTGTTAGAATTGTCATTGTCATTAGTAGGGCTAGCAGCTCTTCTATTGCAGCCTCCATTGGTTGTCATATTTCCACATGAAGTGAGTGAAATTCTTAGCAGAGGCAGTTGAATGAAATATTTGAGAACATAACAGTTGTGTAAAACATGTCACTATATACCTCTCTGTAAAGAGAGTTGAATTTGACACTCACATCTAGCCCTGATCCTGTAAACATCCCTGACATTAAGAGCTCTAGCATTAGTTCCTGCCTGTAAGAAAATTATGTTAATGGATTTTTTCATCCCAAGTAATTAGTTAGGCAGTATCCAGTTGAATGGAAGTAGTTTTCAGTATGAGTTGTTCATAATGGTTTTATATTGTTTGCTCTGCCAGAGAAATCTGGAAATATATAACCCATATTTGTTATTTGGCAAATATTGGTCATTTTCACAGGTTTTGCTAAATAAAATACAACAAATACGTTAACATCCTTTTACTTCCTTGTGAACATTAAGTAATGGGTTTAAGGCCTTAAAATCAACTTCGGTAGTAGTCATTTTCAACCACAATTCTTTTTATTTAAAAAGTGGAAGAAAAAAATAAAATTTTTTAAAAATTGGAAGAGTTTTGGGGCACCTGGGTGGCTCAGTCAGTTAAGCATCCAACTTTTGATTTCAGCAGAGGTCATGATCTTGGCGTTGTGGGATCCAGCCCTGTGTGGAGTTTCGCACTCAGCTCAGAGTCTGCTTGTCCGTCTACCTCTGCTCCTCCCCAGTTCACACTCTCTCTCACAAATAAATTATGAAATCTTAAAAATAAGTAAATAAATAGAAGAGTTTTTATAAATGCTTATTGGATTGGGTTAAATTTCGAAAACCAGGGGTGGTTGGGTGGCTCAGTTCATTAAGCATCTGCTTTCAGGGGCACCTGGGTAGTTCAGTGGGTTGGGCCTCTGTCTTCGGCTCAGATCATGATCTCAGGGTCCTGGGATGGAGCCCCACATCGGCTCTCTGCTCAGTGGGGAGCCTGCTTCCCCCTCTCTCTCTGTCTGCCTCTCTGCCTACTTGTGATCTCTGACAAATAAATAAAATCTTAAAAAAAAAAAAATCTTTCAGCTCAAGGCATGATCCCAGGGTCCTGGGACCAAGTCCCACATCGGGCTACTGCTCAGCAGGGAGTCTGCTTCTCCCTCTGCCCCTTCTCTCTCTCGTGCCCTCTCACTAATAAATAAAATCTTTATTTTTTAAAAAGATTTTATTTATTTTTTTGACAGAAAAACACAGCAAGAGAGGAACACAAGCAAGGGGAGTGGGAGGGGGAGAATAGGCTTCCCTAGGAGCAGGGAGCCCTATGCAGGGCTCAATCCCAGGACCCTGGGAACGTGAACGTGAACTGAGCCACACAGGCATTAAAATAATTTTAATAAAACAACCTCTCTTTGCCAGATACTGTCATTAACAAAGAAGCCTGCTTTATTTTGTCTGGATATGTTTTTGAAAAAAGCATCTAAAAATGTGGTTTTGTGCTATAATAAGGGCAATATACATAGCATAATTTGATTTGGGGTGTTCTTTATTGTGCAGAAAAAAAACATAACAAAGTTCACTGTCTTGGCCATTTTTAAGTGTTTAAGTCCGTGGCATTAAGTTCATTCACACTGTTATAGAACTGTTGCCACTATCCATTTCCAGAACTTTTTCATCATCCCAAATAAGAAGCTCTGTACCCATTAAATGGTAGCTCCCAATCACCTATCCCCCCCAGCCCCTGGAAATCCCTTTTTTCTTTCTGTCTCTATGAATTTGCATATTCTAGGTACCTCATATATGTTGGACCATATAAGATTTGTCATTTTATGTCTAGAATGTTTTTCTTAGCATGTTAGCAGGGTTCATTCATGTTGTAGCCTAATAAGAATTTCATTTCTTTTTTCTTTTCTTTTTTTTTTTTAAGTGGGGGATGGAGGGAGAGAAAGAATCTTATTAAACAGACTCCAGGTCCAGCACAAAGCCAGCTGCAGGGCATAATCTCATGACCCTGAGGTCAGGACCTGAGCTGAAATCAACAGTCACATGCTTAACTGACTGAGCCACCCAGGCTCACAAATGTCATTTCTTTCTGAGGCTGAGTAATACTCCATTTTGTGTGTGTGCCACGTTTTGTTTATCCATTTATCAGTAGATGGATATTTGGATTGTTCTCATTTTTGGCTGTCATGTATAATGCTGCTCTGAATAGGAGTGTACAAGTATCTGTTTGAGTCCCTGCTTTCAGTTATTGTTCAGTTCCACTTAGAGTTGGAATTGTTGGATCGTCTGGTCATTCTGTATCAAACTTTTTGAGGAAACCAACTTCTCCATGACGGCTGCACCCTTTAAATTCTCACCAGCAATGTGTAAAGGTTGCAGTTTCTCCCTCTTTTTGACAGCATGTGTTATTTTCTAGTTTTGATAATAGTCATCCCAGTGGGTGCAAGGTGGCATCTCATTGTAGTTTGATTTGCATTTCCCCAGTGACTGATGAGTTGAACATCTCTTCATGTGCTCTTGGACATTTGAATATCTTCTTCGGAGAAATGTTTATTCAGGTCCTTTGCACATTTAATGGGATCATTTGGGGGTTTTGCTGTTGAGTTGTAGGATTTCTTTATGCATTCTGGATATTAATTCCCTATCAAATGTATGAGTTGCAAATATTTTCTTCCATTCTGTGGATTGTCTTTTCACTCTTTTGGTAGTGTTCTTTGATACACAAATGTTTTAATTTTTATAAAGTCTTCTTTATCTGTTTTTTTTTCTTTTGTTGTCTGTGTATAATTTAATTTTTTGGTGTCAACAGTTGGCAAGTCAAATTGCCATCAGCATGGCATAGTATTTCTAAGATAAAAGATACGGTAGAATAAGCAATAAATTTAAAGTTACATCTTTAAGGGCGCCTGGGTGGCTCAGTGGGTTAAAGCCTGTGCCTTCGGCTCAGATCATGATCCCTGGGTCCTGGGATTGAGCTCCCGCATTGGGCTCTCTACTTAGCAGGGAGCCTGCTTCCTCCTCTCTGCCTTCCTCTCTGCCTACTTGTGTCAAATAAATAAATAAAATCTTTAAAAAAAAAAAAAAAGCTACATCTTTAACTTCTTCACAACTAAATTTTTCATTTGCCAGTGAGCATAGTGTTACAGTCTTATAGGGTTATCGGGCTTTAGGAGAAGACATTATAAAGTAATCTTACAGTAAGAAAGAGGTATCGCTATTATTTTCCATTAAATCTCTGGTGAAAAACATTTTTTTTTCTGTGAAATAGCCATATTACTCATCTCCCAAACTTGTGAGACTTAGTAGACCATTAAATTTATTTTTTATGACAAAAATTTGGTTAGATTATTCATGCTTAGTTAGACATAGTGTGCATTTACAATAAAGCATGCTTGGTGAGTAAGTGAACATTTACATTTTTATTTTTTTAATTGAGTTAATTTTTATTCTTTCCTCAAGGCCTATATGAACCCAATAGCAATGGCCAGATCAAGGGGTCCAATCCAGTCTTCGGGGCCAACGATCCAAGATTATCTGAATCGACCAAGGCCTACCTGGTATTTGTAAAACAATTTAGACATTTATAAGGTTTTCGTAAATTTTTTAAAGGTTACTGTTACAACTCTTACTGCTTGCAAATCAGTTGTCACATACATAATTTTTGAAATGATATTCATAGGTGCTTTCTTGTCTGTGTATGAAACACATGCATCATGCATAACTGTAAAGCAAGTATTTGAGAACCCACCGTCCTGTATAGCTATCAGATAACCTTTCATACCGTTCTCTTCTCTACCTCTAAAGAGGTAGAAGGACTCCCAGATAGATGTACTTTTGGATAAGATTTATTACAGAGGGTACCAGCCACAGTCAACAAAGGGAAAAGGAGCATGGGGTGAAGTCACGGGGAGACTAGGCTCAGACTTGTACAGCTTCTTCTCTTGTGGAATCACATAGGATGCATTTATAACCTCAGCAATGAGTTGTCTTAACACATATGAGATGTTGCCAACCAGGGGAGTTTGTGAGAGACTCCGTGTGCCCAGGGCTTTTATTGGGGACTTGTCAGCCTCTGCCTGTCAGGTGTCAAAATTCCAGACTCCCAGAAGAAATGCAGGTGATCACCCTCAACAGTAGTATTCGCACAGTGAGCTACTCTTATGAGGAAATGGTAGGGACCTTTCCAGAATCCAAATTCCCAAATGCCAGCCAGGGCTAAACTCGTAAATGGGTCTTTCTAGGAATAAGCAGTCAGGCATGCTGTATCAACTCTTCTGTCCAGTATGTGAGGTGCATTATAAAATTAATGTTTAGTATAAAAATAGTAGTTTAAATAGACTTTAGCTCACCCTAACACTGAAACTACTAGCTTTGGGACTCAAGGCAGAATTTTTGCCATCCTCAAGCTTCCCTTTTTTTTCTGTAAAATAGGGTAATAATACTGTGTTTTCTCACAGGATTATTAGGATTAAAGGAGCATGTATTAAAAACAGTGCCACTTGTATGTAAGTGCTCAAATGTTTGGTGTATTAGCTCTTATAATCCATACTAGAAAAGGAATGATCAGTGGATCTGACAGAGTGTATTCATAATACTTGATTAAGGAGGATGTGAGCAAAATAATTTTAAACGTATCAACACTGAAATGGAGGTTTATTAGGATATTAAGAAATTTTTATTTATGAAATTTTGGTTCTGTTTGTAAGCATCCACCTCTAATAAGAATTGCTTGAAAACTTACTTGTTTCCTATTTTTTAAGGGAAGAAGTAAAAGAACAATTAGAAAAGAAAAAGAAAGGCTCCAAGGCATTGGCTGAGTTTGAAGAAAAAATGAATGAGGTTTGTAAATAGTACTTGTTTGAAAAAATAGGCACTCTAAATGTATGATTTCTTTAAAATAAGAAGAGGAAAACCATATTACAGTAATTTATGTCATCTTGGGTTTTCTAAAATTGACTTCTCTTTAGCTTCCCATGCCCCTGTGTGCTCTTATTACCCTAAGATTTCCATGATGTTTGCCTGTTTTGATTACAAACGTGTGTAGTATTTCAGCTGCAATGTAGATTAATTCAGGGTTGCCTAGCTAGCTCATTCAGTAGAGTGAGCAACTCTTGAACTCAGGATTGTGAGTTTGAGCCCCCATGTTGGGTAGAGAGATTACTTAAAATCTTTAAAAAATATATATGGATGGATGGATAGATAAATTCATCTTTTACTGTCTGGAAATAGAATCTAACCATCTTCGTTAAAAAGAAAAAGTTCTCAGCCTCACTGATAATACTGAGTACTCCTCTCAATATACAGTGTAGAACTCCCACTCTTTAATACCCTCTTCGAAAAGGGCTAGTGGGGCTGGGTGCCTGAGTGGCTCAGTCATTTAAGTGGCCAACTCGTGATTTCAGCTCAGGTCATGATCTCAGGGTCTAGGGATTGAGCCCCATGTCAGGCTTCAGGCTCAGCTGGGAGTCTGCTTATGCATCTCCCTTCCCCTCTATCCCTCTCCCTGCTTGCATGCACAAGCTCGCGCTCGCTCTCTCTTTCTCTCTCTCTCAAATAAATAATTTTTATTTATTTATTTATTTATTTTTAAAAGAAAGTAACTAGTGTGGCTGGTGCCTGTGTGGCTCAGTGGCTTAAGCGGCTGACTTGATTTTGGCTCAGGTTATGATCTCAGGGTTGTGAGATCGAGCCCCACCTCAGACTCCATGCAGAGTCTGCATAAGATTCTCTCTCCCTCTCCTTCCCACTCCCCACCCCACCCCCACTCACGCTTTCAAAAGAAGGAAGGAAAGAAAGAAGAAAAGAGCCAATAAAGGAGAAAAGAGCTAGTAAAGGGTCCTTTGATGACAGGGTTCTGGCACCTGTACTTTTCCCTGTACTTAGAGGCCAAGATGATGAGAGGTAGTAGAGGACAGAGAAAAGGAAGTAGTGGCTGTCTATATCAGGTGTATTATAAGGGGATAGATAACCTCTGATGGTGTTTATAACCTTTTTGCAGAACTGGAAGAAAGAACTAGAAAAACACAGGGAGAAATTACTAAGTGGAAGTGAGAGCTCATCCAAAAAAAGACAGGTAATACCATTTAGAGCTTAATGCTGTTTTTAATGTCCTATTTGGGTTTTCATAATCTGTGTACTACTGTCAGTAGATAATTTTAAAAACTCACATCAACTTATTAGATTTGTACTTTTATTTGTTTGCTTTTAGAGAAAGAAAAAAGAAAAGAAGAAATCTGGTAGGGTGAGCAAAAGTTTTCCATTTTTCTAAATGTTACAATTAAGAGCCTACAAGAAAAGTAAGAATTTTTATGACCTGTACGTTAACTGTAAATGAGTCAAGGAGTCTTGAAGTCCTTTAGTAGTTATGGGTGGGTTTTATTTTATTAGCAGTATAAAGAAAAGCACTTACCTCCTTATATCCTGGTAACTCTGTTGCTGTCAGGGAGAGAAAGAGGGAACATTGACTACCATTGGCAAATCTGTTGTTACTTTGTTGAGCTTTTTTCATGTATGTGAGGAGTGTGGGGAGTGTGGTTATTTGACCTTTTAATATTTAAGGCATCTGAATAGATCTCTCAGACCACTAGATTGATTTTGTTAAGTATTTGAGAGACTTAGTGATAAGAAAAATAATTCCTGCATCTCACAAGCTTTAATTATTTTGTGCTTGGTCAAGTATTCATCTTCTTCTTCATCAAGCTCTGATTCTTCCAGCAGTTCTTCAGATTCTGAAGATGAGGTAAGATTTGTCTGTAATGGTTTATGAAATAATAATCTCTAGGTGTTTGTTTTTTTTTTAATGACAAGAGGAAATACATTATGAAATACCTGTTAGAAACTTTGACTTCCAGGTTTTGGTTAATTATCCATAACTGAGAGCACTGACATGAATGAATAACTAGATATTTAAGTATATATTTATATATATATATATTCAGTTCCTAAATTTGTCTTATTCTCTTTAAAAACATCAGTAAAAGAAATGGAGTCTAAAAATCTAAAATGCTATTTGACTAGATGCTAGGGGTTACATGTGATTTAAATTACTTGACTTTTTTTATAAAGCAGGAAGGTTAATATAAGTTACATTTTAAGCATTACTTATGAATGGGGCACCTGGCTGGCTCAGTCAGTAGAGCATGTGACTCTTGATCTTGAGTTTGTGAGCCCAGGTCCCCCCATGGGCATAGAGTTTGCTTAAAAAATTGTTGAGTAAAACATGCACTTGCAAACTGGTTCTTTCATTTAAGCTTTGTTCATTGATAAAGTTTTGGTATTAATAAAATGCATCGATTATATTTTTGAAAGAGAAAGCAAATGTTTCTAAAAATGTTTTATATAGGACAAAAAACAAGGAAAAAGGAAAAAGAAAAAGAAGAACCGTTCACATAAATCTTCTGAAAGCTCCATGTCAGAAACTGAATCGGACAGTAAGGTAAAATCAGTAACATTTTGGATAACAAACACATTTTTTTTTTCCTTTTAGGTCATGCTGTCTTAAATTGCTGTCAGTTTACAAATGAGATGCTTTTATTTTGTACTTTGATGGACTGTGCCACTCAATTGATATACTTAATATCTTACATATGGGATTTTATTATTCTCTAAATACTTCCACATATGCCTTCATGTCTCAGCATTTCCATGACAGCTTTTATAATAAACATGGCAGACATTATTTTTCCCATTTTCATAAAGAAGTGAGAGTTCAGAGGAAAAAACA
Organism: Mellivora capensis; assembly: GCA_004024625.1. NCBI lineage: Eukaryota > Metazoa > Chordata > Mammalia > Carnivora > Mustelidae > Mellivora > Mellivora capensis. The sequence continues at coordinate 8,493 of PISX010007432.1, forward strand.
TACTCCACTATCTGGTCCAGTGTCCTTTCCATTATACCTGAATCTGCTCTGTATGTCCAGACTGTGAAACATAATTGGCTCTCAGACATGTATGGTAATAAGAAATACATGCAGGTTGCAATAGCAGTGTAGATTCCTAGGCCTCACGTCGAGAGAGTCTGATTTAGTAAGTCGGCTTTAGGCTCAGAAGTCTACATTTTTAACAGTTGTCCCCTGTGATTCTGATACAGGCCTGTCCTTGGACCACAGTTTCACAAACACTGTTCTAGAACCCCAGGAGAACAAAACAACTGGTTTGGGGGCAGATCTCTACTTGTCCTAGTATGATTTCTTCTGACAAAATGCCTGGCATCTAGAAAGTTGTTAGTAAATGTTGGTTTTCTCTTTGTCTTTTAAGACAGAAGAGTCAGTCTAATACGGATAGTTAATCTTTGTCAGATGCCTACTATGTGTTAGGCACAGTTCTGAGCACTTGACATGTTAGCTTAATTCTCTCAACAACCTTCATCCATTTTATGGATGAGGAAGGCTCAGGGACGTTAATGGCTAAAACTGAAAGCATCAGAAGCAGAAATTCTCACCTTTCCTCCTTATAGGGAGAGTAGGAAAATCAGATTGGGGGATTTCTGAGGACAGCGTGAATAAGAACCTCAGTGCGTATGACCACCACAGGCAAAAATAAGCAAATGGCTTTAAGTCTTACTTTAAAAGAAACCCTGTGGTTATTACAGACAATGTCTATCATTTTCGGTGTACATAGATTTGATATACAGCCAGATAAAGAAAGAAGCCTTATTGCCTTACAAGCACATACATATATATGTGACATACATTTCCCTTATTTTCAGAATAAAGTTCTGGTATTGAAATAAACTTTTTTTCAGTCCTAGAGCAAATCACCTTTTTGCTGTTTTTGTCCTTACGCTCTCTCTTATGTTTCAGATTGATATGTGTATATATGTTTGTTTGTTTAGGATAGTTCAAAAAAGAAAAAAAGGTCAAAGGATGCAACTGAGAAAGAAAAGGTAATTATAATTTTATTTTAATCTATCATACAATACTTGATTTACTTCTAGAAATTAACATAATGTGTTCTTCCTTTTAAGAAATATATTTCTTTTACTTTTATAGCATTTTGTGTTGACTTAAGGAAATTATTTATTGAATTCATTATCAAAGGTTAAAAAATCAGAAAAGTGGCGTATCTGGGTGGCTCAGTTGGTTAAGCCTCTGCCTCCGGCTCGGGTCATGATCCCGGGATCCTGGGATGGAGCTCCACATCAGGCTCCCTGCTCAGTGGGGCTCAGTATCCTCTCCCTCTGCCATTCCCCATTCTTCTCTCTCTCAAATAAATAAAATAAGCAAAATCTTAGAGAAAAATCTTTTTCTGGTTCTTAAAAACCTAAAGAAAGCAATTATTGATGAAAGAAAACTATAGACCAGAGTCACTATATTTTACTCAGTATTTTTATATAATTTTTTAAATTGAGGTATAATTTACATAATATGCTATTAACCATTTTAAAATTACAATTTGGAGGAAGGAATTTTGTGTATGTGCAGTGTTGTGCAGTGACCAGCTCTCTAGTTTAAAAACTTCATCAGGGACACCTGGGTGGCTCAGTTGGTTAAGCGGCTGCTTTCGGCTCAGGTCATGATCCCAGTGTCCTGGGGTCGAGTCCCACATTGGGCTCCTTGCTCGGCAGGAAGCCTGCTT